>CM046667.1:6134173-6193907 GCA_025594165.1 Tamias sibiricus
TTCTCCATGGACTGATGGCTTCCTGGCAGTATTTATTAGCATTTTCGTATGCTAATTGAACAACTAATGGCATAGCTTGAGCAATATCTGCAAACACTCTACCTGAAGTTCTCAAAAGTTGATAAGCAAAGTCAGCATACGGCTCATTAGGTCCTTGAATCACTTTGGACAAGCTACCTTGTAGATCCCCAGGTCCTTGTACAGTTTTCCATGCCTCTAAGGTGGCTGCGTTTATCTGAGCATATACACCTGGGTCATAATTTTTTTGAGCCTCTAAGTCTGTGAATTGCTCTTCTCCTGTGAGCATTTCTATGTTATGGTCTCCAAACCCTGCAGCTGCATTTCTTTTAGCCGTTTCTATACAAAGTTCTTGAAATTGTGATCGCCAAACCAAGTATTGCCCCCTGCCTAATGCTGCTTTACATAGACTTTTCTAGTCTGAGGGGGTTAAGCTAAAGGTGTTAATGGACTCCAGCATACTCAACGTGAAAGGAGCTTGGGCCTCTTTGAGATTCTTTAGTTGTACACATAATGCATTTATGTTTATGTGGTGCATTCAAACCCGGGCCGTGCACTAGCCTCTTGCTGAGCCACAAGAGCCCTCTTTGAGATTTTTTATTGTTTTGAAATCTACTGACTGGTGGACCCTCTGTCCATGTTTTCTTTTCAAATACTGGCTGTTCCCAATGTATCTGTGAGTTACCCTTGAGAGCACATAAGCACTGAGAAAGACATTTTTATTTCTGTTTTTAGGGTATGCAAATGCCTAGTAATACCCTTCATATTTTCTGTAATGGATTCCACCCATGGGGGAGTAGAGGACACAAGTGGTTCCTCTACTTGACGGTCCTTTTTCTTGGTCTTTTTTAGTTTCTTTTCCCTCATTTTCTCAGGATCACTTTTATTAGATTCCTTACTACTGCGAATTTCACTGACAGCAATATCCTGAGTCCCAGTTTCCATGAAGAGCAAGTATTCTTCAGCTGTCTCCAATAACTCCCAAATAGCTCTAACAGCTTGGATTTTTGTCATTTTGGGGACTCTTCTAATACTCTCTTTACTGGTCTTAGTTGACCCAGTGGAAGCTATGCTTTCTTGATCACTTTCACTTTTTTCTAAATCCTCCTCACTGACAATGGAGTCAGGTATTTCAAGGATTCTTTCCATAGCCTCTATCATTTGGGATTTCATTATATTTGAACCCATCTTTAGAGACCTTTTTTCAGTTCTTACCTGTCTGCTCCGACGTCCCCGTACGGGCCGCCACCTGTTGCTGCCTGAAGTGATTGCCTCTTGGAGCAATGATGCTGTGGGAGAAAATTCAGAGGCAGGATGGAAAAGAAAAAGTTCTTTTATTCTTCTCTCTCCGGCTCCAGCAACACACACTTCTACAACCACATACCACACCACACAAAATGGCGTTGACCCCGTCCGTGATGTCCTGGGACATGTCTCGCAAGACCATGAAAATGGCGCAGACCCGATCGACAATGTCCCGGGACAAATCTCACGAGATCATGGAAGTGGTAATGCTTATGGCTCACAGCTAGACGCAATCTTAGCTATCTTCTTAATTTTGCTTATGCACTACAGAGCAATAATAACAATAACAGCATGGTATTAGGACCAAAATGGGTTGGTAGACCAATGGTACAAAAGAGGACACAGACACTAACGCATATAATTTCAGTTATCTTATATTAGACAAAGGTGCCAAAAATGTACATTGGAGAAAAGATAGCCTTTTCAACAAATGGTGCCTGGAAAACTGGAAATCCATAGGCAACTAAATGAAATTAAACCTCTATCTCTCACCATGCATAAAATTCAACTCAATGTGGATCAAAGATCTAGGAATTAGACCAGAGACACTACATCTAATAGAAAAAAAAGTAAGCTCTAATCTCCAACATGTTGTATTAGGCCTCAAGTTCCTTAGTAAGACTCCTGTAGCACAAGAATTAATATCAAGAATCAATAAATGGGATAGATTCAAATTAAAAAGCTTCTTCTCAGCAAAAAAAAAAAAAAAAAAAAATCAGTGAAGTAAATAGAGAGCCTAGTAACTGGGCACAAATGTTTACCACACGCATATCAGATAGAGCACTAATCTCTAGAATATATAAAGAACTCATGAATCGTAACGCCACAAAAACAAATAACCCAATCAATAAATGGGCCAAAGAACTGAACAGACACTTCTCAAAAGAAGATATACAATCAACAAATACTTGAAAAAATGTTCAACATCTCTGGCAATTAGAGAAATGCAAATCAAATCCATTCTAAGATTTCATCTCACACCAGTCAGAATGGCAGCTATTAAGAACACAAACAACAATAAATGTTGGTGATGATGTGGAGAAAAAGGCACGCTTATACATTGTTGGTGGGACTACAAAATGGTGCAGCCAATATGGAAAGAAGTATGGAGATTTTTTGGAAAACTTGGAATGAAACCACCTTATGACCCAGCTATCCCACTCCTCAGTCTATACCCAAAGGACTTAAAAACAGCATACTATAGGGATACAGCCACATCAATGTTTATAGCAGCACAATTCACAATAACTAAACTGTGGAACCAACTAGATGCCCTTAAGTAGATGAATGGATAAAGAAAATGTGGTATATATACACAATGGAGTATAACTCAGCAATAAGAGAGAATAAAATCATGGCATTCACTGGCAAATGGATGAAGGTGGAGAATATAATGCTAAGTGAAGTTAGCCAATCCCCAAAAGCCAAATGCTTAATGTTTTCTCTGCTATAAAAGGCTGATTCACAGTGTGGTTGGGATGGGGAGCATAGGAGGATTAGAGGAAACAATAGAATTGCCAATGGGGACCAAGAGGAAAGAGCGGGGGGAAAAAAAAAGGAAAAAAAAAAAATAGTAGACTGAGATGGATATCATTACCATTAGTGCATGTATAAAGTCACGAATGGTGTCAATATACTTTGTGTACATCCAGAGATATGTAAAAATATGCTCTATAAGTATAATATAAAATGTAAACATTCTGCTGTCATTTCTAAAAACTTAGAAAATTGACAAATCAAAAAGTTGGTTCTTTGAAAAAATAAATAAAATTGACAGACCCTTAGCCACACTAATGAAAACAAGGAGATAAAAAACTCAAATTACTAACATCCATGATGAAAAAAAAAATCATGTCAGATATTTCAGAAATCTAGATGATCTTAGAAATTATTTTGAACACTTGTACTCTAACAAAATAGAAAATATTGAAGGCATTGACATAATTTCCCAAACTAGAGTCATACACAATGAAATTTTTTTTTTTTTTTTTTGTGCCAGAATTGAACTGGGGCATCGACCACTGACATCCCCAGCCATTATTTTACACAATTTAAGTGCAGATCAATTTTGAAGTCCTCCTGCCTCAAATGCTGGGATTACAGGCGTGCGCCCACCATGCCCGGCTTTATCAAAAAATAGAGTTACCAATCAAGAAAAGCCTAGGACCAGATGAAAACACAGCTGAGTTCCATAAGACCTTCAAAGAAGAATTAATACCAATACTCTTCAATTTATTTCAGGAAATTTTAAAAAAAAAGAGGGAGCTCTTTTAGGTTCATTCTAACAGGCCAATATTACACTGATTCAGAAACCAAAGACAAGTCCAAGAAAGAAAACTATAGGCCAAAATTTTTAATGAACCTAATGCAAAATCCTCAACAAAATTCTGGCAAATCAAAAAAAAAAAAAAAAAAAAAAATATAAAAAAAAAAAAACAAAACAACAACAACAACACCAAAACAAAATCAAAAACAAAAAGTGTATATCAAAAAGATAATGCACCAAAATCAAATGGGGTTTATTCCAGGGATGCAAGGTTGGTTCAACATACAGAAATCAATAAACGTTATACATCATACCAATAGACTTAAAGATAAGAACCATATGATCATCTCAATAGATGCAGAAAAAGCATTTGACAAAATACAGCACTCCTTTATGTTCAAAACAATAGAAAAAACTAGGAATAACAAGAACATATCTCAATATTACAAAAGCTATCTATATGAAGCCCCAGGCTACCATCATTTTAAATGGAGAAAAATTGAAATCATTCCTTTAAAAACTGGAATAAAACAGGATGTGCTGAGGTCTGGACTCAGTGAAGGGTGCACAGCGGCACGCAGGGGGTGCAAAGCAGCACGATTACAGTGCATGCAGCACAAAAGTGAAGCTTCAGTGATCGAAAACAAAAAAGCACACACTTCTTGGGGTCTTCTCTCTTAACTTTACTTTTTTCTCCAGCTTTTATAGCCTAGCAAACACAGTAATTCACATTACAGCTTTTGAAATTACAGCATAGAATTCCAGAGTTATACATTCAGGGGCGAAGCAGGATGTTCTTCTAAGTACATTCTACTGATTAATCTTAGAGACAAAGGAAAAGCATGTATTGATCAATCTTCAATGTCAAAAATAACATATGGTATTGTTTTTCAGTACAAAACATGTTTTTACCTAAATCTGTCCCCATAACCCGACAAAGTCTAGAAAATTTCACTCATAATGTTCCACAGCCAGATGACTCTAATGTATTTTGCTTAAACTTTAGTTGAACCCAGATTTCCAGGTTCCTTGCTCCATATAATGACTTTGTTTTGAACTCAGTTAAAAGGGAATATGGTTATTTTTTAGAAGTCGGGTCATCAGGTGCTTTCTCATCAATCAGATGTCAGATCTAAAAGATCTTACCATGAAAACTTACACACACACACACACACACACACACACACACACACACACACATGTATCCTAAACTACTTAAAAGATGAAAGGAATCTTTATCAATCACAAGAAAACACTTAAAACTCCCTTATAGTGTGCATAATTATAACAAGGAGAGGTTAAACAGCAAGCACTTGCAAAAGTCTATTTCTTTTTTTTTTTAAAATGGTACAATGTTTTTTTTTTTTTAATTTTTATAATTTTTAATGTGTACAACTCATAGTGCATATATTTAGTATCTTTTTTACATACAACTGTTTGTATACAAAGTATAATCGTACAATTCAGGTCTTCAATCATGCAATAAGGAAAATGATATTCGTCTCATTCAACCACCTTTTTTTTTCTCTTTTCTCCCCCTCCCTCCCCTCTTGCTCCCTCCCTTACCCTCCCTTCCCTTGACCATTCTAGTGTTCCTCTAATCCTCCTATGTACCCCCATCCAACAATACTTTGAAATAGCCTCCTTATATAAGAGAGAACATTTGGTACTTGGATTTTTGAGACTGACTAACTTCACTTAGCATTATGTCTTCCAACTTCATCCATTTACCTGCAAATGCCATTAATTTATTTTCTTTTATTGCTGAGTAAAATTCCATTTTGCGTATATACCACATTTTCTTAATCCACTCATTTACTGAGGGACATCTAGGTTGGTTCCACAACCTAGCTATTGTGAATTGCACAGCTACAAACATTGAGATAGCTGTGTCACTGTAATATGCTGTTTTTAAGTCCTTTGGGAATAGACCCAGGAGTGGGATGGCTGGGTCATAGAATGGTTCCATTCCCAGGCAAAAGTCATTTTCTAACTAAAAACCTGTTATACTAGTTCAACTTAAGAAAATGTTTTCATGCTCCTGGCATAGACACAACAAAGCCACAATTCCCAGAGTCAGTTTTATTCTTAACAATTAATTGATGGTCACATGAGCAGAAAACAGGACAATAGTAAAGTTAGACATACTGACGCCAATTTTTTTTTTTTTTTTTTTTTTTGGTACCGTGGATTGAACTCAGGGGCACATACTGACGCCATTTTTTTTTTTTGTGTGTGTGTGTGTGTATTATATTAGAGACAGGGTTTCACTGAGTTGCTAATTGCCTTGCCATGGCTGAGGCTGGCTTTAAACTTGTGATCCTCCTGCCTCAGCCTCTCAAGTGCTGGGATTATAGGCATGTGCCACCATGCCCAACTCATACTGACGCCATTTTTATGTTGCATTTTCTTTCCCGGAAAATTGCCTTGCATTTCCCTGAGTAGGGACATGCTGCTCAACCTTGATGGGGGTGCTCTGCTCACCCATCTAAGAAGAAGTTGTCACAGGGATGTGTTCTTTCACCACTTTTATTTAACATAGTACTTGAAATGCTGGCTGAAAATTTAGACAGATGAACAAAATTAAAGGGATTCAGACAGGAAAAGAAGAACTCAAATTATCACTGTTTGCTGATGATATGATTCCATACCTAAAAGACCCAAAAAATTCCACCAGAAAACTTTTAGAACTAGTAAATAATTTGGCAAAGTAGCAGGATACAAAGTCAACACCCATAAATCAAAGGCATTTATGTATATCAGTGAAAATTTCTCTGAAATGAAAATGATGAAAAACTACCCCATTCACAATAGCATCAAGAAAAATAAAATACTTGGGAATTAACATAATGAAATACATGAAAGACCTCTATAACAAAAACTACAGAACACTAAAGAAAGAAATTAAGGAAGACCTTATAAGATGGAAAGATCTACTTTGTTTTTGGATAGGCAGAATCAATATTGTCAAAATGACTATAATACCAAAAGCATTATAAAGTTTCAGTGCAATTCCAATCAAAATCCCAATCATATTCCTTATATAAATAGAAAAGACAGTCATAAAATTTATCAGGAAAGATAAGAGACCCAGAATAACAAAAGCAATTCTTAAAAAGAAGATTGAAGCTGGTGGCATCACTATACCAGACCTCAAATTATACTACAGAGCAATAGTAACAAAAACAGCATGATACTGGCACCAAAATAGACATGTAGACCAACGGTATAGACTAGAGAACACAGGGACTAAAAAATGGATGGATGGGGGGATGGGTGGGTGGACGTGTGGGTATTTGGGTGGATGGATGGGTGAATGGGTGTACAGGTGGATGGATGGATGGGTGGATGAATGGTGGATGGATGGATGCATAGGTGCATGAAAGGATGGATGGGTAATGGGTGGATGGGTGGATAAATGCATGGAGAGGTGCATGGATGCATGGAGCCCTGTTTAGGGAGATGGCTTGATTGCGGTTGACCATGGGCCATGGATTTGGGCATTGTCGCCTTCCGTAGTCTCATGGATTGGATGAGTGACTTGGCCGAAATTGCTGATCGGGTCAGCGCCATTTTGGTGGTGGTGCAGCGCGTTAGTCGTTGTTATAGCCAGAGAGAAAAGTTATCAGAATAAAAAGCATTTGTCTCCAGTTTGCCTCTGAACTTCTTCCCGCGGCTTCGTTGCTCCAAGCAGCCATCGCTTCAGGCAGCAACACATAGATGGATGGGTAAATGGATAGATGGGTTTTTGGGTGGATGGATGGTTGGATGAGTGGATGGATAGGTGGTTGTTTGATAGATGGTTGGATGGATGGAACCCAGCAGTGGCAGTGCTGGGTTATATTGTGATTCAATCTTCAGCTTTTGATGGCCTGCCTTATTGTTCTGCCAAGTGCCACCTGGAGCCCCAGGAGCTGGAAAAGGCAGGAAGGAAACTCCCTGGAGCTTGTGGAGGGAGTAGAAAACCACTCTAAGAGGATGGCCCTGTTTACATCTTGACCCCAGAACCTGTGAGTGGGACCTGGTGGGGAAACTGAGTTTCTGCAGATGTGGTTAGTGAAAGATCCAGAGATGAGCTCCTACTGGTCAGGTGGACTAATGAAATGGCAGAGTCCATTAGATATGGAAAAAGACAAACCCCAAAATTAGTGAGACCCTGGAAAAGGGGAATGAGAAGAAAAGCCATACATTGAGGATATTGATCCTTTCCCAATACAGTTCTTTCCTGATGATAAAAAACTCCTTAGGAGGAGGTGTCCATTAAACATGGAAAGGCAGTCTCTAGGAAGAGGCTGAAGCATTAACCTTTCTATAAACAAATCCTTCCCAGGTACCAACCACTGACCCCAGGCTTTCCATCAGGTCCAAAACAATAAATTTCAAAAACTGACAACTGACCCTAGACTCCTTCCCATTTCACCCCATAAAACAAACCCTAAATCCCTAAGTACTAAAACTGACTACTTCACTGATTGACAAACTCCAAATTCCTGGGTATTGGTGAAAGACCCCAGCTCAAGACAGCCTCCAAAAACCCCCAGCCTGTTACAAAATAACTAGATAGAGACAAGAACTGATTTTGTAATAAATTAGGTAATAGTCATGTGATCCCCCACTCCAGGGAACAGGGAACAAAGATAGGGAACAAAAGTCCTGGGACTGACTGTTGAAATAACCGGAGTGCTAAAATAAGGTGTATCGGACATTTGTGGGTTTTAGGGGAATTTGAGAGGAACCGGCAGCTGTGGCCCAAAGTGGACCCCCAAACTTGATTTAAATTAACCAATGAAATGCTTGTTACTATGTATCTGCTTATGTGCCCTCTAAACTCTATAAAAAGGCTTGTGACTCAGAGCCCGGTACACTCAGTTAGCTGGAGCTGCTGGGTGTCCGCAGGCACCTGTGTGAGAAATAAATCTTCTTGCTTTTGCATCCAGTGAGTGGTCCGGTGTTGGTTTCTTGGGTGCGGGTCTCTGAGGGTCTTTCATTGGAATTGATGTGCTCACTATACCATTTCTCAAAATAGGGGTCAGGCCCTTTCTTTGGGGGCTGATTTTCCTTCAGGAAATTGGGTCCCACCATGACATCATTTTGTCCCTGTGGCCCTGCCCCTGTAAAACTTTGTTCCTGAATAAAACACTGAAGCTATTTGTGAAGTCTGCGGTCAACAGGTCTTTTTGCGCTAACAGTGTCCTCCCAAGAGACAGAAGAGACAGACACAGAGCAGAAACCACATGGAGATGGAGGGAGAGTCTGGAGTAATAGGGCCACCAGCTAAGGGCCACCTGGAGCCCCAGGAGGTGGGAGAGGCAGTAGGGAGCCTCCCTGGAGCCTGTGGAGGGAGCTCAGCCCTGCGACCCCTAGTCTCAGCCTTTATCTCTCCAGGGCTTGGGTGAGGAGGGCTTCATGGATTTATGTTGATTTAAGTGTCTTTGTTTTTGGTTATTTATTACAGCAGCCCCAGAAATACCCTCACAAACTCAGCATGATCTCTCTCTCTCTCTCTCTCTCTCTCTTTTTGTACCAGGAATTGAACTCAGGGGCACTTGACCACTGGGTTACATACCCAGATCTATTTTGTATTTTATTAAAGACAGGGTCTCACTGAGTTGCTAAGTGCCTCACCATTGCTGAGGCGACCTTTGAACTCGTGATCCTTCTGCTTCAGCCTTCCAAGTGCTGGGATTACAGGCGTGACCAGGCCTGTAAACTCACCGCCTGCCTTCCGAGTGTTGGGATGACAGGCCGGCATCACCGTGCCTGCCTTAGACCTTATTTTTACTGTTGGAAAATACACTGTTTTGGTGCTGAGTTCTGCAACACAAAGAAATTTCACTGGCCCAGGCCGATTTTAAAATGAATCCTTCCACTAACTACACAAAGAGCACCACCCCACCACGAAAATCTTGCTGTATACCTCAGTGCATGGTTCCCATGGCAACCAACATCCTTGATGCCCTAGATCATCTTGCAAGATTAGTAGTATGGTTGGCTTGGAGGCTTTGGTGAATTCTGCTCACAGGTCCATAGAAGCAAACATACAAAAAGGAGAAGTAGCATGGTGTCCCTGCAGAGGAAAACAAAAGGTAGATAATAAATGTGTATGCCAGGTGCTGTGGCGCACACCTGTAATCTCAGCACTTGGGAGGCTGAGGCAGGAGGATCTCGAGGTCAAAACCAGCCTCAGAAATGATGAGGCACTTAGCAACTCATTGAGACCCTGTCTCTAATAAAATACAAAAAGCGCTGGGGATGTGGCCCAGTGGTCAAGTGCCTTTAAGTTCAATCCCTGGTATATAAAAAAAAGAAAAGAAAGAAAATAAATGTGTAGGATTTGGCATGCAACATAGACACTGCAGAGCAGCTAGCTAATGTAAGGTGTAAACAGCATGCACATCTAGATGTGAGAGGTCAGGGTGAGGGCTCCAACCTGGCATCCAGTCTGTGGAAGGCAGGGACACTGCTGAGCTCCTATGATGCCTACGGAGCCCCGGAAGAATTATCCAGCTGTGGGAAGCTTCTGGTTTTGTACTGGGTCCAACAGCCCAAAGAAAACCAGAATGGAGTCACTACTGCTGTCACACAATCAAGAGGAACTTGATAGAGGTCCATTTCCCTCTGCCCCTAAACTGGAGGTTCTCAACAAACAATTGAAACTTGAGCTCTCAAAATAAGAAACTTCCCTCCTCTTTAACCCCATGAAAACTCTGCAGAGGTGCCCTGTTTGTCCCTCTGGGGCACATTTAAAAACTCTAAGATGTTCGAAATTTCATGTAGTCCTTAACCCTATAGAGTGTATTTTTCTCATTATACATACATGCCTACTATAATGTATAATTTATAATCTAGACACAGCAAGAGATTAAGAACAGCAATTCAAAATAAAACAAAACAGTTATAACGACGTGCTGTAACAAATTCCTGAGTTACACGTTTTTCAATTCTGTTATTTTTCCATTTATATTTGGACATTGGGGAACAGAATCCTGAGAAATTTCTGACGACTAAATTAAGAAACAATTACTGAGTGCATCTGTGCAGACCTTTTTTCGCTACTGCAGGTGTCGCAAAACACACCTGGTGATCCTTTGGAAACACCCTTTTTTTTTTTGTTTGTTTTTTTGCAAGTCATAGCTGAGTTTGGTTTGTCCCCAGACCTGTCCACACTCCTCCTCCTCCTGTCCACTCTCCTCCTGTATTAAAGTCATTTGAGCTCAACTCTCAACAAAGGGCAGGCCAACGTGGCAAGTGTTGAGGTTCAGAGCCCGGTGCCTGCCTTTTCGGGTCCTCTTAGGGCCAGGAGGTGGCTGGTGACTTGCAGGAGCTGTTGCCCAAAGGGCGCAGTGCTCCAGGGTTCCGCCAAGCGCTGGGAGTATCAGGACCGAGGGGACACTAAGATTTTAAAACCACAGATGAAGGATTCAAAGCACCCAGAGATGAAGTTTAGCGAACAGACAAGATTTCCTGGGAGCATCTGAACGGGCGGCAAGGCGCCCCACAGCCCCCAGCGTACCAGGGGCTTCTCTTAAAAGGGACTAGGAGCTTTCCTAGGCGGGTCCAGGGCTTCACCAGCTCCAGGACCTGCAGGACTTTGCAGTCCAGGATGGGCTGGTGGTGAGGCAACCGGGGAGGTCGGGGGGAATCACTGTGACTTCACAGCTTGTGGGGGGTAGGGGACAAAGTCCTGCTGGGGGAGGTACAAAGAGGGAAGGGGCGGGGGCGTGCCTTAGTGTGCTGGGGAGAGGGAATAAGGTGGCGCAGTGGGGTTGGGGACAGCAGGGCTGTCTCCCTGCAGAAGGGACCAGGATGCTCAGGGTCGCAGTGGGCGGCCTGGAGAACCTGGAGCGGGACCTGCGTGTCCTAGTGCTGGGAGGGGGATCCAGCTGGTGGGGGCGGGGATAGGAGAATGTCAAGGTCAGCAGGTGGCGGTTTCTAGTGTGAAGGATGTTGGTGGGCACAGCTGCGCTGGGGCGATCAGGAACTCAGGGGCCAAGGAACAGGACGGGGAGTGTGCTAGAGTGGGGGGCAGGCAGGGGTGAGACAAGGGGTGCCTTAGTGTTGGCTCAGGGGAGCTGGGCTGGCAGGGGAGGCGCCCTGGAGCAGGACAGGGCCTGTCTAGGGGAGACCTGGCCATATGGCAAAGGCAGTGAAGTGACTGGCGTGTCCTGGGGGAGGGACAGAGGCGTGCGTTAGTATTGGCGGGCACCCCTGAGTTGGAGCTGTAGGGGGAAGCTCCTAGGAGCCTCCTGGGGCCTTCCTAGTGTAAGACAAGTCCATAAGGTGGGGTGGGGTAAGGGACATGTCCTAGAGTGAGGGGTGGACGCGCTGGGGGTGGGGAAAGGAGCCTGTCATATAGTGGGGGTTGTCTACTGAGGTGGGAAAAGGGGTGTGTCCTAGAGTGGGGGTGGCCTGCTGGGTAGAGGAAAGGGGCGTGTCCTCTGCTGGGGTGAAAAAAGGGAGTGGGTGGGGAGTTAACTGCTTGGAAATGGAAAGGGGCGTGTCCTAGAGTGGAAGTGGACTGCTGGGAGTCGGGAAAAAAGGCGTGTTTTAGAGTGGGGAGATAACTGCTGTGGGAGGGAAAAGGGGAGTGTCCTAGAGTTGGGAGTGGACTGCAGAGGGTGGGGAAAGGGAAGTGTTTTAGAGTGGGGAGTGGACTGCTGGGGGAGGAGAAAAGGGCGTGTCCTAGAGTGGGGAGTGGACTGCTGGGGGAGGAGAAAAGGGCGTGTCCTAGGTGGACTGCTAGGGGTGGGGAAAGGGGCGGTGTCCTAGATTGGGAGTTGATTGCTGGGGCAGGTGAAAGGGGCGTGTCTTAGAATGGGGAGTGGACTGCTGGGGGTGGGGGGGGGGTTTAAAGGGGTGTGTCCTAGAATGGGGAGTGGGCCTGCTGGAGGTGGGGAAAGGGGCGTGTCTAGAGTGGGGAGTGGACTTCAGGGGGAGGGGAAAGGGGCGTGTCCTAGAGTGGGGAGTGGACTGCTGAGTTTTGGGAAAGGGGCGAGTCCTAGAATGGGAAGTGGACTGCTGGGGGAGGGGAAAGGGGCATGTCCTAGAGTGAGGAGTGGACTGCTGAGTTTTGGGAAAGGGGCGTGTCCTAGAGTGGGGAGTGGACTACTGAGGTGGAGAAAGGGGCGTGGCTTAGTGTTCCTGGCCACCCTAGAGCTGAGGGTGAGAGGGGAAGGAGCCAAAAGCAAATGGGGCCTGCCTAAGGGGAGACAAGGCCTTAAGGTGGGGCGAGCAAGGGGCGTGTCCTAGAGGGGGCGGGGGTTGACGTGCTGGGGGAGGGACAGGGGGTGCCTTAGTGTTGGGCACTGTGGAGCTGGCTGGAGGGGACCAAGCGCCGAGGTGTGGATGGAGGCATGACTTAGTAGGGGAAGGGGCGGTGCCGGGGTCCAGGGGGCCCCCTAGTGTTGGAGGGACCTTCTGTGCTGAGGAGAGGGGAGAGAGGGTCCCCGGAGCGGGACAGCAGTGGCTTAGATGTTCTGGGAACTCACCAGCAGCATTAGGGAGGGGCGATGGGCGTGACTGGGGGGCTCAGGTCAGCCCTGGTCTGGACTGGTGCTTTTCAGGGAGCGAGGGGCGAGACGGCCATATGGAGAGGGGACAGGACCTGAATCTCAGCGGGGGTCACTTCCAATTTGGTGGAGGGGCAGGATTGTTTCTTAACTGCGTGTGTGTGACAGGCCCTGGCTGGGAGAGAGTACCCTGAGGGGACGGAGGGCTTCGATCTCACAGGGGAGAGAAGGGCATGGCGCTGCGTGTCTTAAAATGTGTGTGGGGGTGGGGAGCTCACAGCTGGCGGTGGGCCAGGGACATGCCTTATAAAGACTGGGGGACCTGCCCATGGATGGGTAGGGGGACACGGGGCATGTAGTTGGGGAGGGGTCCTGGCTCAGAATTGGGAGGGGCCTAGAAGCGGGTGCTAATGGGGCAACACTAAAGGGAATCTATGCGGACCTAGTGTTGGGGAGACAGGCCGTGATGGGGCAAGGAGAGGGTCATGGAGGGGTTCGGAGGCCAAAGAGTCTCAGCGTGGGGAAGGCGAGTCTCCGAGGCCACAAGGTGGGGCGAGTCACCCTGCCGGACCCTGGCCCCCTTCCTGCTCCGCCTGAGCCCCTTCCTTCCTGCTTGGCCCCCCACCCTCCCGCTGCGCCCCACCCCAGCGCTGCTTTCCAGGCCGCGCAGAAAAGGCGCCTGGGGCTGGGTTTCCGTGATTCGCTTTCTCAGGGCACCTCTGCCTCCTCCCCAGGGGGCCGCGCTCCTCCCCTCCCTGGGCCTAAATGGGGCCGCGTCAGTAGGGCGATGCTCATCCCGCGGTCCTGCGTGCGCCCCTCTGCGCTGTGATCCCGTGGCTGCATGCTGGCGCCCCAGCAGGACCGTGACCCCAGGCCTGGGCACGGGATCCGCCCCGCCAGTCTCCGCCCACCGAGCTGAGAGGTGCTAGTTGTGGACCGCAGCGGCTTCATTAGATTAACATCCCAATTCTGGGCCTCCAGGGTGGCGCCTGGAAACTGGGTTTCCCAAGTGCCCGCCGCCCAGCAAGGCTGGGGCTTTGGAAACTGTTTAATCTGGTGGGCCCTGAGCACGGTGAGCCCCGAGACAGCCAGGGCGGCACAGGGGGCTTCGTTTCTTCATCCCACCAAGGGTCTGTGGACAGCCACAACCCCCTTATTGAATCCGTGAGAGTTCAGCTCCACCAGGCTCTGCGTTTGGAATCTGTAGGGTGCTGGACTCTGGCTCCATGGTTGCTCACAGGCCTGGGGTATCTGTGTGCTAAGCTAAGGGGACCCTGGACTAAGGGTCTTCTTACTCAGGACATGCGTGATCCTGTTCTTGGTGGACCCTGGTTCTTCTGCTGTGGCAGATTTTTTTTTTTTTTTTTTTTAATTTAACCAGGGATTAAACTCAGGGGCACTGTACCACTGGGCCACATCCCCAGCCCTTTTTTGTATTTTATTAGACACAGGGTCTCACTGAGTTGCTAAGTGCCTTGCCATTGCTGAGGCTGGCTTTGACCTCGTGATCCCCCTGCTCAGTCTCCCAAGTGCTGGGATGACAGGCATGCACCATGCCAATTGCTTTGGAGAGCCCAAGGCACATAGGCAGGTTGCAGCCCAGCATTGTGCAACAACCTCCTGGCCCTGTCACCCACAGCCCTGCAATGGCCCATTCCGTGTAATTTAAATAATAGAGCTGTGCACTACTTTCCTCTCATGGGCATCTCTGGAAAATATCATTGTGGTCCTCCAAAAAGTGAGTCCTGCAGTGTTAGGCCAAGAAATGGGAGGGACAGAAGAAGGACATAATTCTAAAGCCAGGAGCCCTCTGGGCTTTGGAAGGCTGTCTGAGAGCTCTTGGGAGTTCATTCGGCCATGAACAGATCAGCGGTGACCTCTGCATTAGCCCGTTCCATAAAGGAGGCAGTTGGCCTCATTACTCTGTTTGGAGTCCAAGCGACAAGGTGGGCTCAGGCCACACCTTGTTAGTACAAGTCAGACACCAACATCCGCCCAGCCCATACCGGAGGCCCAAGCTGATAAATACGTTCATTGCAATTAAAAATGTGTGCTAGGCTGTAAGAGCCTTTGATGAGGAAGTAGCTCTAATATGGCGTCTGGCTGAGAGCCAAGAGGAGGCGTTTACTTGCTTACTACAACTTACACCTGACTTTAATGTAATTGATTAAGAATTCTTCTGTGCTTGTGGGCACTGCATGCCGCACATGTAAGTCGAGCTTGTGACGCGTATGCTTGTTAAGAGATCGAATGTACCTGTGAAGGGTCAAGAGTATTTAAGGAGACTGGGGGCCTCAGAGGGAGAGAAGATAGAGAGAAGGAAGAAGAAGAAAGAAGAACAAAGGAACAACTCATTCCCAGTCTGCCTCCGATTTCTTTCCCGCGGTCTCGTTGCTGCAGGTAGCAACAAGTGGAAGAGAGAGAGGATAGAGAAGAGAGAAGAAGAAGAAGAAGAAGAAGAAGAAGAAGAAGAAGAAGAAGAAGAAGAAGAAGAAGAAGAAGAAGAAACAATAAAGGAATCCACTCATTCCCAGTCTGCCTCTGATTTCTTTCCGGCGGTGTTTTTGCTGCAGGCGGCAACACTTGGCGCGTGGTGCATGACTGTGATCCCAGAGGCTTCCAAGGCTAATGAAGGAGGATCACAATTTAGAGGCCAACCTCATCAACTCAGTGAGACCCTGTCTCTAAATAAATACAAAATAGGGCTGCAGGTGTGGCTCAGTGGTCAAGTGCCCCCGAGGTCAATCCGAAGTACCCAATAATGACCACCTGTGAATGTAGCGGGTTAAATTAGAAGCACACGGGTGTGTCAGCTTATCAAAGCTTTATCAGGTAAACCAGGCCCAGGAGCTTACCCATCTCACCACATATAAACCTCTCACCTAAGACCCATTCAAGGAGAAGCAGGCATGGAATAGTGGTGCACACCTGTAATCCCAGCAGCACAGGAGGCTGAGCAGGAGGATCGCAAGCTGGAGGCCAGCCTCAGCAACTTAGTGAGGCCCAAGCAGCTTAGTGAAATCCTGTCTCAAAATATAAATAAATAAATAAATAAAAAGGGCTGGGAATGTGGCTCAGTGGTTAAGCACCCCTGGGATCCATCCCCAGTAGCCCTTCCTCAAAGAGGGAACTGTGGCCTCTCTTCTCCTTCTAGCCTCCTCCTCCTCGCTCAGCTTTCTAGAAATATAATAGATGATTTTCTCACAGCAATTCCACAATGATTCTGCATGATTAACCCTGATTCAACGACAAAATTCCATTCTGTTTCCACCAAGAGCAGCCTCTTCCCCTGGTTGAATAAAGAAAGACGCACACAGAAAGACAGAGGTTAGAGAGAGGAGACCACAGAGAGAAGAGGACAAGGAAGACCTCGACTAACATTGTCCTTCATTTCCCCACACTGTTCTGACTTCGTAAGGAAAACATTTAAGTTTCTCTCCTAGAAAAGCTCCAATACTAGGGAAGGATGTGGACCGAACTATATTTTTTTATCATGAATATGTTCCACCAAAAAAAAAAAAAAAAAAAAAAAAAATCACAGCATGATTCATCATTGTAATGCACCAATAAAAATGGGGGGGGGGGCGGGCGCTGAAAAACTGGAGGCTGAGGCAGGAGGATCGCCACAAAGCCACCGGCAATGGCGAGGCACTTGAATGGGAGACCCTGAAATAAAATACACAAAAGGATTTTTTTGAAATGAAGAGACAAAAACTGAAAACTTGCATGTAGGATCACAAAAATTGAAGATCAGTAAAAAAAGTAGAAAAAACAGACACTGCTGTTCCCACATACTGCAGCTAGACGCCGCCATCTGCACAACCGGTGAGACCCTCTGGGCCGCTCCTGAGCCAGGGACCCTCCCTGCTCCTAGAGGAAGGTTCTGAGGTCCCCCTGTTACCACGTCACCCTCACCATAGGAACCCTCAGCATCAGCATTGCCTTAGCCACCATACATGTCCCAGGATGTCCCCTGTTATTTGCAAAATAGCATGCAATTCACTGGATAAAATTTCAAAGCAAAGCAGATGGTAGTTCTTTTTTCTTTCTTTCTTTCTTTCTTTTTTTTTTTCTTTCTTTCTTAGTATGGGGGATTGAACTCAGGGGCACTGGGCCACATCCCCAGCCCTCTTTTGTATTTTATTAGAGACAGGGTCTCTAGCCAGGTGCGGTGGCTCATGCTTGTCATCCCGGCACTTGAGAGGCTGAGGCAGGAGGTTCACAAGTTCTAAATCAACCTCAGCAATGGCGAGGCCCTTAGCAACTCAGTGAGACCCTGTCTATAATAAAATACAAAAAAGGGCTGGGGATGTGGTCCAATGGTCAAGTGCCCCTGACTGAGTTCAATCTCCAGAAACAAACAAAAAAAAAATAAATAAATAAAAATAAAAATATAGGGACAGGGTCTCACTGAGTTGCTTAAGGCCTCGCCATGGCTGAGACTAGCTTTTAATTCGCGAGCCTCCTGCTTCAGCCTCACAAGTGCTGGGATGACAGGCATGGACTACCAGGCGGGGCTTGAGTTGGTGCATTTAGATCCCATTGGCTCATGCAACCATAAGATACAGGATAATAGGTATTTGAGGCTGACATATGGCTTCACAGAAAACTCCTTGTTTTTTTTTTTTTTTTTTTTTTTTTTTTTTTTTTTTTTTTTTTTTTTTTTTTTGTGGTAGGGATTTAACTCAGGGGCACTAGACCCCTGGGCCACAACCCCAGCCCTTTTTTATATTTTATTAGAGACAGGATCTCTAGCCGGGCACGATGGCTCACCCTGTCATTCCAACACTAGGGAGGCTGAGGCAGAAGGTACACAAGTTCAAAGCCAGCCTCAGCCACAGCGGACCCTTAGCAATTCAGTGAGACCCTGTCTCTAGTAAAATACAAAAAAAAAAAAAAAAAAAAAAAAAAAAGCTGGGGATGTGGCCCAGGGTTCAAATGCCCTGGAGTTCAATCCCTGCTAATGCTGAAAATAAATATTAATACATTTGAAGTAGAAATCCAGTAAACTATTCTATATAATATACTTCTATGTACAAAATTATACTACATACTTGAGTTTACACACACATACAACCATAGTATACATAAGATTATATCATAATATGTGAGAGTGGACTACATATGCTAAAAACTTAAAATACAAGAAAATTGAATTCAAAAAATAGGAGAGATGGAGTCAAGAAAATCCTGTTACTTCTACATGTTCATGCTGATGCAATGCTCATATTCACTCCAGGTTTCATTTTTATTACCCGTAAATAAACAAAAAAGAAATGAAAGCAAACACTATTTTCACACACCTATAGTGGGTTCCTCAAAAAAGAGGTTGTTTGCTGAAGGCAGTGCATGACTCTATCATGTTCAAACAGCAGGATCACAAATTCAAAGCCAACCTAGGCAACTTAGTACCAAAGTAATCCAGTGAGAACATGTCTCAAAATTAAAAAAGAAAACACACACACACACACACACACACACACACACACACACACACTTAAAAAGGACTGGGATGTGGCTCATCTGAGTTGAATCCCTGAGTTGAAAATACATAAATAAATAAATATAAATAAATAAATAAATAAATAAAATAAAATAAAAATAACCCAAGTCTGAACAAGTCTAACTAGACCTAAAACAACTGAACTTCTCAACACATTTCTATATATAAGTCTTTTCTACAATGTGAGTTCTTCTATGCTGTTCAGAGAACTGAAAAGTTGAAAGTGTTACCACATTTTTTAAAGGGCAAAAGGATTTTCCCTGATATGAATCATTTTATGTCTTTAAAGGAAACTGAAATTTGAATACTGCCCACATTGCTTCTCCTCAGGAATTTCCACAGTATCAGTCCATTCATACAACTGAAAAAAACTAGAACATCTGAACATTTTATATTTCTTACTTGCATAGGATTTATTCATTTTGCTATGAAACTTTCAACAAGAATCTTACCAGTCTTGAGAAGGAACTGAGAAAATAAAAGATCTCCCACATTTCTCACATTCGCATAACTTCTCTCGACGAGTATTTTTATATATGAGGAGAAAAATATTGCTGGGATGTGAAGCTGACCTGATGTAGCAAATGCACCCACATTAAGAATATTTGTTTTCCAGTGTGAATAAAATGGCCTTTAAGCAACAGGAAAAAATGAAATGATATTCATATTTTTTTGTATTTAAACAATCATTCAGTCAATTTGGTGGTGTATGCCTTAAATCCCAGAGACTCAAGAGGCTGAGGTTGAACAATCACTAGTTGATGCCAGCCACAGTGATTTAGCAGGACCCTAAGTAACTCAGCAAAATTTTATACCCCCCCCCCAAAAATATGAAAAGGTATACAAAAGTGGCTCAATGGTAGAGTACCACCAGACTAAATCTGTAGTACAATATATATATTCGGCAGTGTGAGGCCTTTCTCTTCATTGAAGATGACATGAAATATTTATTTACAACATTTTACATTCAAATGATATTTCTCCAGTAAACTTCCTTTATGTTTATGACTGAAACAGTAATAATAAAGCACTCTGCCAATTGTTTTCACCAAAAAGATTTCTCTGCACATGCGTTCGTTCACATGAGAGAAGCAGAAGAGATATGCCAAAAATTTTTCACATTTTTTAATTCATGGGTCTTCTTTCCAGTGAGTCTCCTTTCAAGTATGTGAAGCTGAGAGGATGTAAAAAGGTTTTCGACATTCTTTACATTCATAAGTCTTCATCATGTATGCATTCATCAATACCTGTGAAGATGACTTTATGTGTCATAGGTTTTTCCGAATTTTTTACATTCATAAACATTCATTAGGCTTTCTTCCTGTATGAGTTTTTTTTTTATGTTTCTGAAGGGAAAAGAAAGTAGTGAAGGCTTTTCTACATTGTTTGCATTTATAGGGCTTCTCTCAAGTATGTGTTCTTTCATGTACAGTAAGGTAAAAGGAAGTAGTGAAGGCTTTGCCACAGTGCTTAAATTCATAGGGCTTCTCTCCAGTATGTGTTTGTTCATGTCTCTTAACGTTACAGTACTGAGTAAAGGCTTTTCCACATTGTTCACATTCATAGGGCTTCTATCCAGTATGAGTTTGTTCATGTGAGTGAACGGTATCGAACTGAGTGAAGGCTTTGCAACACTGTTGACATTCATAGGGCTTTCATCCAGTATGAATTTTTTAATATAACTTAAGGAGAGAGGAATGATTGAAGTCTTTCCCACACTGCGTACATTCTTAGGGCTTCTATCCAGTATGAGTTCGTTCATGTGAGTGAAGGTGAGAGGCTTTATAGAAGGCTTTTCCACATTGTTGGCATTCATAGGGCTTTTCTCCAGTATGTGTTTGTTCATGTACCTTAAGGTTAGAGGAAGTAGTGAAGGCTTTGCCACACTGCTTACATTCATAGGGCTTCTCTCCAGTATGTGTTTGTTCATGTTTCTTAAGATAAGAGGTAGTAGTGAAGACATTGCCACACTGCTTACATTCATAGGGCTTCTTTCCAGTATGTGTTTGTTCATGTACCTTAAGGCTAGAGGAAGTACTGAAGGCTTTCCCACACTGCTTACATCTATGAAGCTTCTCTCCAGTATGTGATCTTCCATGTATGTGAAGGTCCCTGGATCTAGCAAAGGCTTTTCCACACTGCTTACATTTATAGGGCTTCTCTTCAGTATGTGTTTGTTCATGTACCTTATGGTTAGATAAAAAAGTGAAGGCTTTGCCACACTTCTTACATTCATAGGGCTTTTCTCCACTATGTGTTCGTTCATGTGCCTTAAGGTAAGAGGAAGTAGTAAAGGCTTTGCCACACTGCTTACATTCATAGGGCTTCTCTCCAGTGTGAATTTGCTGATGTAACTTAAGTTTACAAAACTGAGTGAAGGCTTTGCCACACTGCTTACATTCATAGGGCTTCTCTCCAGTATGTGTTTGTTCATGTACCTTAAGGCTATAGGAAAGTAGTGAAGGCTTTGCCACACTGCTTACACTCATAGGGCTTCTCTCCAGTATGTGTTTGTTCATGTACCTTAAGGCTAGAGGAAGTACTGAAGGCTTTGCCACACTGCTTACATTCATAGGGCTTCTCTCCAGTATGTGTTTGTTCATGTCTCTTAAGTTTAGAGGAAGTATTGAAGGCTTTGCCACACTGCTTACATTCATAGGGGCTTCTCTCCAGTATGTGTTTGTTCATGTAACTTAAGGTGAGAGGAAGTAATGAAGGCTTTGCCACACTGCTTACATTCATAGGGCTTCTCTCCAGTATGTGTTTGTTCATGTACCTTATGGCTAGATAAAAAAGTGAAGGCTTTGCCACACTGCTTACATTCATAGGGCTTCTCTCCAGTATGTGTTCTTTCATGTATCTTGAGGTTAGAGGAACGATTGAAGGGTTTGCCACACTGCTTACATTCATAGGGCTTCTCTCCAGTATGTGTTTGTTCATGTCTCTTAAGTTTAGAGAATGTATTGAAGGCTTTGCCACACTGCTTACATTCATAGGGCTTCTCTCCAGTATGTGTTTGTTTATGTCTTCTAAGGTTATTGTACTGAGTAAAGGCTTTTCCACATTGTTGACATTCATAGGGCTTCTCTCCAGTATGTGTTCGTTCATGTGCCTTAAGGTAAGAGGAAGTAGTAAAGGCTTTGCCACACTGCTTACATTCATAGAGCTTCTCTCCAGTATGCATTTGTTCATGTCTCTTAAGTTGAGAAGAAGTACTGAAGACTTTGCTATACTGCTTACATTCATAGGGCTTCTCTCCAGTATGTGTTTCTTCATGTCTCTTAAGATTACAGTACTGAGTAAAGGTTTTTCCACATTGTTTGCATTCATAGGGCTTTTCTCTACTATGTGTTCGTTCATGTACCTTAAGGCTAGAGAAAGTACTGAAGGCTTTTCCACACTGCTTACATTTATAGGGCTTCTCTCCAGTATGTGTTTGTTCATGTACCTTATGGTTAGATAAAAAAGTGAAGGCTTTGCCACACTTCTTACATTCATAGGGCTTCTCTCCACTATGTGTTCGTTCATGTGCCTTAAGGTAAGAGGAAGTAGTAAAGGCTTTGCCACACTGCTTACATTCATAGGGCTTCTCTCCAGTGTGAATTTGCTGATGTAACTTAAGTTTACAAATCTGAGTGAAGGCTTTGCCACACTGCTTACATTCATAGGGCTTCTCTCCAGTATGTGTTTGTTCATGTACCTTAAGGCTATAGGAAGTAGTGAAGGCTTTGCCACACTGCTTACACTCATAGGGCTTCTCTCCAGTATGTGTTTGTTCATGTACCTTAAGGCTAGAGGAAGTACTGAAAGCTTTGCCACACTGCTTACATTCATAGGGCTTCTCTCCAGTATGTGTTTGTTCATGTCTCTTAAGTTTAGAGGAAGTATTGAAGGCTTTGCCACACTGCTTACATTCATAGGGCTTCTCTCCAGTATGTGTTTGTTCATGTAACTTAAGGTGAGAGGAAGTAATGAAGGCTTTGCCACACTGCTTACATTCATAGGGCTTCTCTCCAGTATGTGTTTGTTCATGTACCTTATGGCTAGATAAAAAAGTGAAGGCTTTGCCACACTGCTTACATTCATAGGGCTTCTCTCCAGTATGTGTTCTTTCATGTATCTTGAGGTTAGAGGAACGATTGAAGGGTTTGCCACACTGCTTACATTCATAGGGCTTCTCTCCAGTATGTGTTTGTTCATGTCTCTTAAGTTTAGAGAATGTATTGAAGGCTTTGCCACACTGCTTACATTCATAGGGCTTCTCTCCAGTATGTGTTTGTTTATGTCTTCTAAGGTTATTGTACTGAGTAAAGGCTTTTCCACATTGTTGACATTCATAGGGCTTCTCTCCAGTATGTGTTCGTTCATGTGCCTTAAGGTAAGAGGAAGTAGTAAAGGCTTTGCCACACTGCTTACATTCATAGAGCTTCTCTCCAGTATGCATTTGTTCATGTCTCTTAAGTTGAGAAGAAGTACTGAAGACTTTGCTATACTGCTTACATTCATAGGGCTTCTCTCCAGTATGTGTTTCTTCATGTCTTTTAAGATTACAGTACTGAGTAAAGGTTTTTCCACATTGTTTGCATTCATAGGGCTTTTCTCTACTATGTGTTCGTTCATGTACCTTAAGGCTAGAGAAAGTACTTAAGGCTTTTCCACACTGCTTACATTCATAGGGCTTCTCTCCAGTATGTGTTTGTTTATGTACCTTAATGTTAGAGAAACTATTGAGGGCTTCTCCACATTGTTGATATTTATAGGGCTTCTCTCCAGTATGCATTCTTCCATGTATGTGAAGTTTCCTGTATCTAGCAAAGGCTTTGCCCCTCTGCTTACATTCATAGGGCTTTTCTCCAGCATGTGTTCGTTCATGTATCTTAAGGTTAGAGGACTGAGTGAAGGCTTTGCCACACTGCTTACATTCATACGGTTTTTTTTCACCCATATGCATTTCCTGATGTATTCTAAATAAACTGAGATAAGCAAAGTCTTTCCCACATATCTTACATTTAAAAGGTGCATTCTCAGTGTTGCGTAAACATGTGATTTTGGAGACTCATGTGTGAAATAAATGTTAAACCACCTTGTTTACATTCATAGAGTTTCCTGCGGAATGAGGACTTTCATGTCTTCTAAATAAAGAAGGAAAATGAAAGGCTTTCCCACATACCTCCCATTTATAACTTTTACTTCCACTGTGTGTTATCATGTGTTCTTGAGCACCTGTGAGAGAAGAAATGGCTTCACCACATTGTTTACATTCACAGTGTTGCCAACCAGTATGTGTTTCTTCATGACTTTGAATGGAACTGGGATAAATGATACCTTTCCACATACTGCACTTTTATAAGGTCTATCTCCTGTTTGTATTAACATTTGTGTCTGAACCCTTTTGAGAGAAACCAGAGATTTTCTGTATTGTTTTGATTCACGTCGCTTCTCTTCACCTTCCTCATGCTTATCGCATTTGTGTCCAGAGGGAGATGTGATCTGCCTATGAAGGAATGAAGGACATATGAAGTTGTTTGCACATATAATGCAGTCACATGGATTTACTCTATTAAATTTTTTTTTTCCAGTTAAGTATTGGAATCTCATTGAAACTTTCCCCACACTATCTTCTTTGACTTTGAAGTTTCTCATATGTCTTCTCTGAAGAATTAACAGCACATTATCAATGCATGATTTATTCATGATATTCTATTTATTTATAGGTCCTAGGTTTACATTTCTTGCAAAATCAGGTAAAAGCTAGGATGGGCTTACATTCATACCAACATCAGGTAAAGCCTAGTTTTGATAACTTGTTCAATTTGCCTGAAAATAAAGATATTTAAAAAAAATACATTGCTACATAGCTTCCCTGTGGCTATTATCCAAATAGTCTTATTCACATATGCAATTCATAATATGTTTTGTATGTCAGGTACTTTGAATAGACTGAATCACTTGTAGAAATAAGTATATATTTCTGGTAAGAAAAATCTTATCAGAATAAATATATTTTTTAAGTTGTTCTTATTATTTGGTTTGTTTTGAAAAATTATATGACATTACAGATTCACTCAACAATTACTTTATTGAGTAAAATTACCTTATATTGCTCCCAGAATTTTCGATCTGATCTTCCAACGTCTTGTCATCCCATTTGTTACCTAAAATGACAGACCAGAACAATCGTTATGAATTTTTAAAAACTAGAAATGCTTTGCCAAGTCCTAGGTGCATATTCTGCTGAAATAATTCACCAAATGATTCTCTTTTCATGTTTTACTGAAGTGACCAAAACAAGCATGAGTTCTCATTTCATTAATTAAAGAAATATCAGTATTACCTATAAAAGCCAGGTTTCTGAGGACTTCCTGCATCACATCTCTGTAAAGGTTCTTCTGGGATAGATCCAGCAAAGCCCACTCCTCCTTGGTGAAGTTCACAGCCACATCCTCAAAGGTCACTGAGATCTAAAATATTCCAGAAATGTATAGTGGACATCATGATAGACTGAAAACATAAGAAATCTATACTCAACAGTCATGATGTTCACATGATTCTCTGGCTTTCATATTAATGCCACAAGGTCAATCTAAACTATAGTGCTCTCAGTTCCTCACAGCCACTCCAATAGCAAACAGTAAAGTGTATTTCACACTTCCTTTGGTGAGCTCACAGAAGTTAAGACAGGCTCCCATGTCACTCCTAACTTTTTGTTTGTGGCACCATTATTATAAGTCCTAACCATGTCCTGTTCAGTACAGAGGTAATATTAGCACTCAGGTTAGTATGTATAATTAGAATAGAAAGCTGACTGAGGAAAAAATTGCTGGATTCATAAAACTCAGCATTTGAGATTCTGCCAACCACATTGGCTCACTGGGCCTACACTCTAAATATAAACAATATGCTGTATATGAATCTTTTGTCATCTACTGAAAGTCTATAGTTCCATCCTTAAAGAAGTGCCTACGATCAAAACACACCAACACACTCTGAGGCATGGGCTCACTAAAGAGCTTCCGTTATAGACAATGTTTAGACAATGTTGGGACTTTCCAGACGCTGTCTGCCAAGGGGATGAGCTCTGGTTGCTTACCACGCCCTTTGGAGGCCCGGGGCTAAGCAAAGGGGTGTGGGCTATGATGCGTATCGTGAGAGCCGGAACCACCCTACTGCTCGAGGATTGGTTATTCTAGGCCTATATAAGTGGAGTTCATTGTTCAATAAATTTGAGTTTTTGGCTTTTGTTTTCTACAAAACTCCCTGGGTGTGGTTGGTGTCCATCAATCAGGCGGGGGGGGGTGGGAGACACCTAGCGATTTTTGCCCGCTTAAGCCTATCTTCACCAGGTAAGCTACTTTAATTCTTTCTGCTGGCAGAAAGATCCCCCTTTTAGGGCCCAAAAAGGGGGGTAGATTTAGACCTCGGCCCCATTAATAAATAACACAGTAGTCCCGGCAGTTGGCGCCCAAGTGTGGGGCACGAAAATTATCGGTAGGCTTAGCACGGTTAGAGATACAGCGTCTCTCTGGCAAAAGTATCCTCTAATATGGGGCAAGCATTAATATTTAAGAAATCCCAGGACCCAGCCCTCGAGGCATGGCGATGTATTTTAAGGCAAGGTCTCCAGATTTCTGATGCTCAAGCTGAAAAAATTTGGAGCTCACTAATACGGGTGGCTCCCTGGCTCCTGAAGGCTAATTATAATTCATGGAAAACTTGGCACTGTGTGGAACAGCTTTTAAGAGAGAGAGAAAATGAAAATGGGGAAATTCCACCTCCGGTAGTTTATCCAACATTATCCGCCCTAAAAACATGCTCTCTCATGCAACCAATAAAAGAATCTGCAGAGGCCACAGATCAGGCACCTCAAATTATAAGAATTGAGGTAACGGAGCAGGCCCTGTGGGAAAATAAAATATCTGAATCTAGTCTTTCCTGGTCCGGAGAATTAAACAGTCCCTCCCGGTCCACGGATTTGGAGAAACCTCACCACTCCCTAGAAGTAGAGATATCCCGCTCTGCAGAATTAAGAAAAACTAGCAATCAGGAACCCACAGCTCCACCATTGGAGAGCTTGCAAAAATTCCCTGAGAACAAAGGCCATCGGCCACATGGCTCACCATCCTGAGAGCGGGATCCGCCATTTTATGAGCCCGCCCCTTCCGGGCCTTCTGCCCCACCACTTTACCAGGAGGCGCCAATTTCACAACAGCTGCTAGCGCCCCCTGGTGGGCTTACACCTGTAATGGCGTTTCCACTTAATTTAAATCCGGGAGAAAACAGGCCACATATTTGGTACCCCTGGGAGACTCAAGAGTTAAAAGAATTTAAAAAAGCTGTGTCAGAAGACGGTCCCAACTCGCCATGGGCAGAATGTATTTTATCAAGCCTGGCACATCACACCTGCATGACTAAAGATTAGAACAATTTAGCCAAAGCCGTGCTTCCGGGACATTTATTTATTAAATAGTGTGCATATTTTACTGATGAATGCCATATGCAGGCTGAGAGGAACCGATCTATGAATCCTCCCATACCAATAACCTTTGGAATGCTGGCAGGAATTAGTGACCAATATGCCACAGGCATTCAACAGGAAGCAATACCAGCCCCTTACCAAGAGCAGGTGTGAGCTTTAGGGCTGGCAGCATGGAAAAAGCTAGAGGAAGGCCCTACAGAGCCTCCTATAGCTGGAATCACTCAAAAAGCTAATGAGGATCTGGCCACATTTATTGAGAGTGGAAAAAAGCCTTCAAAGGAAACTTCCACCTGGTACGATGAGAGACCAATTTGCAAAAATGCTAGTTTGGGAAGGGATGACCACAGATCACAAGCTGGCCTGTGCCAGGTTAAAGGATAAATCTATGGGGAGATGGATTATTGCCAAAAAAGATGTGGGTTCTACAACTCATCAGTCTCAAGTCTTAACCACTGCCCTTAATGCCCATACTGAGGTATTAGCAACAGTTTTAAATAGAAAAGGGACCTGTTTTAAGTGTGGACGACAGAGCCATTTTAAAAAAGATTGCCCCAATGGCCTTGGTCGGCCCCCAGAATGCTCCCCTGGCCAGACTCAGAGTCCAGCTGCCCCTAGAACACTTTGTCCTAGGTGTAAAAGAGGATATCATTGGAGAAAAGATTGCAGATCTAAATTTGATATTCAGGGGAAACCTTTAAACTCCTAAAGGGGCATCCTCCAGCCCCGTTACACCAAGGAGGTTCCCCTGCTCACAGTCCCCCTAAGGTCCATTGGACAGTTCCTATTGTTCCAGGGATTAGACCAAAGATGGAATTTATATATCAGGAAAGAAATTTTGTTGCCTAATTGATACTGGGGCAGATCGTACTATACTAAGGAAGGAAGAGATTCCACCCCAATGGGAACTAATTCCAGGGACCCAGTTACTCAGGGTAGGTGGGAACACTCATTCAGAAGAAACCAGAGATTGGCTTAGATGGAGAGACATAGACGGAAATCAAGGGGAAGTTCGTCCCCTTGTGGCCTTTGGATTAACCTCTACTTTATTAGGCCAAGACATTTTAGGAGAAGCTGAAGCTTACATTACTACAACCCATAGAGAGCTTCAAAATAATATATTAACTAAAGATATGGGGAGAAAAACTTCCAATCATCAAATAGGGTCTCACCCCCAATCCTAAGGGCCACTGCTCCCCAAGTTTCTGCCATTCAATGGCGAGATGGCCCTCCAATCTGGGTCGAGCAGTGGCCTCTTCCTGCTGAAAAACTAAACCATTTGAGAACAATTGTCCAAGAACAGTTAGCCCTAGGACACATTAGACCTTCTCTTAGCCCATGGAACAGTCCTGTTTTTGTTATACAAAAGGCCACAGGGAAATGGAACAGTCCTGTTTTTGTTATACAAAAGGCCACAGGGAAATGGAGGATGTTACAAGACCTCCGAAAAATTAATGATAGGATGTTCATTGTTGGCACACCACTGTGTGGCCTCCCCTGGATCCCTTCTATCTCAAGAGATTTAACCTTAATTGTTATTGATATTAAAGATTGTTATTTTTCAATACCTCTTCATCCAGATGATTATGAAAAGTTTGTGTTCTCTATCCCCTCTGTTAACTTTCAAAAGCCGGATGAGCGATATGAATGGATAGTTCTCCCTCAAGGTATGGTTAACAGCCCAGCTTTTTGTCAATATTATGTTTCATGTCTCCTGTCACCATTAATGAAAAAAAAAATCACAGCTCACCCTATATGTTTAAATGGATGACATCATCCTGGGAGCTGCTGATGTACAACAACTGGGCTCAGCTTATCTGACCCTTCACGACCTTACTCATTTAAATTGGAGAGGACTACATTATAAATTTCCTCTAGTTCCTATTAAAGATTTAAAAAAGGTTGTAAGGACCTGTAAGTCCTGTTTGCCCTTCTTACAGGTCCCACCTCTCCAGTCCCCTGGGGTAAATCCCAGAGGCCTACGGCCCAATGCTGTCTGGCAGACTGATGTATCCCATTATGCGCCATTTGGAAAATTAAAATATATATTTATGTCCATAGATACTTATTCATATACTTGTTGGGCCACAACACACTCTGGAAAAAGGGTTAAACATGCTGAAAGTCACTTTTTACAATGCTTTGCTATTCTTGGATTGCCAAAACAGGTTAAAACCGATAATGGACCCTGTTTTGTGAGCAAATCATTACAAAAGTTCTTCCAAACTTGGCATATTAAGCATACCACAGGGATCCCATATAACCCAAAAGGACAAGCCATTTTAGAGAGACATAATAAAACCCTAAAGGACCAATTAATAAAACAAAATGGGGGAAGCAACCCCCATGACCAGTTAAAGACAGCTATGCTTACTTTAAATATTTTAAAATTTTTCCAAACAGCAGCCTCTGTCTGCGTTTCAAAGACACTGGTCTAACCAAACGCCTTATGTAAAAGTTGAGGTCCGATGGAAAGACCCATTAACTGGATTGTGGAGAGGTCCTGATCCGTTAATAAGTGTTGGCAGAGGTTTTGGATGTGTCTTCCCAATGGGAGAACAAAACCCTATATGGGTGCATGCCAGAGATCTCAAATACTGCCAATCTGACCAAAATGACTACCCAAGAGCACAAGCTCTTGAGGGGTGATCCTTTCTTTTTTCCACAGAAATGAAAACACCGTGACAGATCTCCTGTCCTGTTGTGATTAAACTTCTCATCACATCCATTCCAAAAATTCATCAAAAACACTGTCTTGGACCCTGTCTTTGTCAGTATTTCAACTCCCTGCGATGAGAGAAGAGGGACTGCGCCATTTCTATGACAATTGTCTAGACTTTGTGTTAGACAGCTTCCTTTGGACTCTGAGAGAAGAGCGCCATTCCTGTGACAATTATCCGGACTTTATTCTAGAGAGAAGAGTGCCATTCCTGTGACAATTGTCCAGACTTTATGCCAGAAGGCTTCCTTTAGACTGAACTGAATGGGTGGACTTTATCCCTTTGGTGAAATCCATGAATGTCATTGTCTTTGTGTTCACTTTTGGCCCTATAGAACTAACCAGATTGATACAGGTAGGTGGTCTGCTGTCATGCTGAGCTAAAGCCCTACAGGCTTGGCCACGGTCCTTAACAGGATGCGGAGTTTTGCCATCCAGTCAAGCCTTCCCAAAGGTGACTGTCCTGTCCCGTGTCCTTCCCCTGGCCACTTTATGGCCCTAGGTGTGTCCACCTGAAGTACTAGGGTGGTAGCCAATGATGGGTAAGATTTTTCCCAGAGAGGAAAAATCAACCTAGACAGGCACACTCTCGAGTGAGATGGACACCCTAATTTTCGAAATACAAGATGGGACATCCCATTTTTGAAATAAATAAATAAAATGGAAAAGCCCCATTTTGAAAAAAAATGAAAAAGGGGAATTGTTGGGACTTTCCGGACGCTGTCTGCCAAGGGGATGAGCTCTGGTTGCTTACCACTCCCTTTGGAGGACCGGGGCTAAGCAAAGGGGTGTGGCTATGATGTATCGTGAGAGCCGGAACCACCCTACTGCTCGAGGATTGGTTATTTCTAGGCCTATATATGTGGAGTTCATTGTTAAATAAATTTGAATTTTTGGCTTTTGTTTTCTACACAACTCCCTGGGTTTGGCGTGGTGTCCGTCAATCAGGCAGAGGGGAGACACCCAGCGATTTTTGCCCACTAAGCCTATCTTTGGCAGGTAAGCTACTTTAATTCTTTCTGCTGGCAGAAAGATCCCCCTTTTAGGGCCCAAAAGGAGGGGTAGCTTTAGACCTCGGCCCCATTAATAAGTAACACAGTAGTCCCGGCAAGACAACATTTCAAACAATTTGTCACAATGTGTTAATTGGGGATTGAGATAAAGTTCAGTGATTACACCAAGAGATCAACTAGAAATTTACAGGTGCTTTTCTCCAGAACATGTTTAGTTAACTAGTAAACAAGGATAATAATTAATAAACACAGCAATTTGATCATTTCTCATGTTTATTGTCAAAGATGAATAGGATAATTGAAAAGAAGTCACACGTCTTAGAAAAACTCAATAGCCCAAAGATATCACCTTGTCTAATCAACACCTTTACAAAGTTTTATATGGCTCATAACAAACTCCTGAATAAATGGCAGACACTACTTTTGAAAACCTCATAGCAACAATGAATGTCCAATGATTGTAAAACTCTTCTGAAAAACAGCCAGTTCATTAACATATGGTAGAGTCATGTGCCACATAAGCATGTTCTGCTCAAAAAAAATTTGATCAAGGTTGGGCCACATGTGCAATAGTTGTCTATTGTGAAAGAGTTTCCTAATGCTTGCAATGATGCTGTGCAAAGAAATCAAAGGCAGCAGCATTTCCAAGGTGTGGTAAAGAAGCAGGTTTGCAAACAAGAGTCCTCACCTATCTAACACTGTTTGGGTGTGAAACAAGACACTCCATGTACATCCTAAGCATGTTTTGAGCTGCTCAGTTATGGAACAGCCAAAAAGTGCACCTACCAGAATGTGCCCATGCCACTGACACAAAACCATATTCAAGGACTTAAATATGTGAGCTCATGAGCAGCACATTCAGCAGAGGTGAGCAAAAGATCAAGATGAGTCCTTCAGTGGGCTGTCCTTCACAGAATAAAAAGATGAGTATAAGTAGGTGTCTTGGAACCTGATCAAAATTATGTCCAGGCAAACTGGAATATAGTTGGCAAAAGGCCTCTATTCTGTAGACGAATATCCATTTATTATACTTTCAAATGTGAAGGACTAAAACAGCTTTAAGAAGCTTAGAAGAGATTTACTTTTATTTATTTATTTATCTTTGTACAATTTCAAAACAAAACAAAATCAAACAGAACAAAAAAGCAGACATTGACCTCAGGTCACTTAACCACAGTCACATCTCTTGTACATTTTTCATTTTGAGACAGTGCTCACTAACATGCTCAGAACCTTGTAAGTGGCTGAGGTTAAAATTTAACTTTATGATCTGCAGGAACCCTGATTGGGGAGATGGCTGAGATTGTGGTTGGCTGCGGGCCATAGAGATATTTGGACATTGCCACCATCTGTGGTCTCATGGGACTTGGCCCAGGATCTCACGGGACTTGGCCCGGAATCTCACGAGACTTGAGCCTAGATCGGATCGGGTTGGCTCCAATTGGTGTGTGGGTTTTTTGGTGGTGCATGTTAGAGTTGTTGTTAGAGCCGGAGAGAGAAGTTATCAGAATAAAAAGCCTGTTGGTTTCCAGTTTGCCTCTGAACTTCTTCCCGCTGCTTTGGTGCTCCAAGCGGCAATTGCTTCAGACAGAAACAGGTGGCGGCCAGTAAGGGGAATTCGGATTGGACAGGTAAGAACTGAAAGGTCTCTAAAGATAAGTTTGAATATAACTAAATCCCAAGTGATAGAGGCTATGGAAAGAATCCTTGATATACCTGACTCCGTTGTCAGTGAGGAGGATTTAGAAAAAAGTGAAAGTGACCAAGAAAGTGTAGCTTCCACTGGGTCAACTAAGACCAGTAAAGAGAGTATTAGAAGAGTCCCCAAAATGACAAAAATCCAAGCTGTTAGAGCTATTTGGGAGTTATCGGAGATAGCTGAAGAATACTTGCTCTTCATGGAACCTGGGACTCAGGATATTGCTGTCAGGGAAATTAGCAGTAGTGAGGAATCTAGTAAAAGTGATCGTGAGAAAATGAGGAAAAAGAAACTAAAAAAGACCAAGAGGACTGTCAAGTAGAGGAACCACTTGTGTCCTCTACTCCCCCACGGGTGGAATCCATTACAGAAAATATGAAGGGTATTACTAGGCATTTGCATACCCTAGAAACAGAAATAAAAATTCTTTTTGAGGGCACTTATGCACTCTCGAAGGTAACTCACAGATACATTGAGAACTACCAGTATTTGAAAAGACAAATGGACAGAGGGTCCAACAGTCAGTAGATTTCAAAACAATAAAAAATCTCAAAGAGGCAGTAATGACTTATGGGCCCCAAGCTCCTTTCACGTTGAGTATGCTGGAGTCCTTTAACACCTTTAGCTTAACTCCCTCAGACTGAAAAAGCCTATGTAAAGCAGAATTAAGTGGGGGCAATACTTGGTTTGGCAATCGCAATTTCAAGAACTTTGTATGGAAACAAATTTAAAAAACACAGCTGCAGGGTTTGGAGGCTATTATATAGAAATGCTCACAGAGGAAGGGCAATTTGCAGACTTACAGGCTCAAAAAAATTATGACCCAGGTGTATATGCTCAGATAAACGCAGCTGCCTTAGAGTCATGGAAAACTGTACAAGGACCTGGGATCTACAAGGTAGCTTGTCAAAAGTGATTCAAGGACCTAATGAACTATATGCTGATTTTGCTGATCGACTTTTGAGAACTGCAGGGAGAGTATTTGGAGATGTTGACCAAGCTATGCCATTAGTTGTTCAATTAGCATACAAAAATGCTAATAAATACTGCCAGGAAGCCATCAGGCCATGGAGAAATAAAAAGGATCTTTCCGTATATATACAACTATGTAAAGATATAAATGATGCCTTTGTCACAAGAAATGTGATTGCAGCTGCAATGAGAGGTGCTTCCCCTCAAAATTTCACAAGGGCTCAAGCTAGACATTATAATCAATCAGGATATTCCAGGCAAAATTATCATAATCAATCATGCTATTCTAGGCAAAATCCCAAAAGAGAAATAAGACCAAGCTCATACCATGCCCCAGGCTGCTGCCCCAGGTGTAAAAAGGAAAATCATTGGGCCAATAAATGCCATTCAAAATTTGACATCTATGAAAATCATTTGCTCAGGAATTAAAAAAAAAACGGGGCACGGCTCCCAATGCCCGGGGGCCCACAAATGTTCAAGGCATTGGAGGAGGAATTGCTCAAGCATCCGCTCAGATGCTTCCCTGACACAATCCCAACTACCCATCTACTCCCTCGCCAGAGAAACAGGATGATATGCAGAATTAGACCTCTGTTCCACCAACTGAATAGTGTTAACACCTGAAATGGGTGTTCAACTGATTTCCACAGGGTTCAGGGGACCTCTTCCTTCAGGGACTGTAGGACTTATTCTCAGGAGAAGTCCTGAAAGCTTATTAGGTTTGCAAGTGACCCCAGGTGTAATAAACTCACACTACAAAGGGGAAATAAAAATAATGCTTAGCTCACCCCAAAGTATAAGTTCTGTTAATCAAGGAGATAGAATTGCTCAGTTGCTTCTTTTTCCCAATTTACATAATTCATTTAAAATGAGTATGCCTCAAAAGGGGAACAATAGAGGATTTTGTTCCACTGACTCAGGACCTATGGCTTCCTGGGTTCAGTATCGTTCAAGGAGGCCTATGTGGAAAATAAAAATCCAAGGAATAGAGAGGGAAGGACTGATAGATACTGGAGCTGACTCTTCCATCATTAATCTACGGCAATGGCCCAAGCACTGGCCTCTGCAAAAAGCTTCAACCAATTTAAGAGGCTTGGGATATAATAACCTCCACGAGAAAAGTGCGGTAATTTTAAAATGGGGAGGATGATGAGGGCATAAAGGAACATTTCAGCCTTATGTTTTACCTAACCTACCAGTTACTTTATGGGGAAGAGATATTTTGCAACAAATGGGAGTACACTTTGCAAACAAGCCTGCAGGTGTTAAATGTGAAAATCTACATGATAATCTTAACCCTAAAAGAAATCATTATCAAAAATTACAGGGTAATCTTAACCCTATAAGAAATCATTATCAAAAGGTACAGGGTAATCTTAATCTTAAATAAATCATTACCATAAAGGAAAAAGATTGTTGCCACCTGAAGCGATGGCAGCTTGGAGCAACGAAGCCGCGGGAAGAAGTTTAGAGAAAGACTGGAAACAAACAGGTTCTTTATTTTGATAACTTTTCTCTCTGGCTCTAACAACGACTAACACACGCCACACACACCACCAAAATGGCCCTGACCCGATCAGCAATCTCGGCCAAGTCACTCGAGATTCCGGTCCAAGTCCCGCGATATCCTGGGCCAAGTCCCGTGAGACTACGGAAGGCGACAATGCCCAAATCTCTATGGCCCATAGTCAACCGCAATTTAAGCCATCTCCCCAAGCAGGGCTCCTACAAAAGACATTTTTTTTCGGGGCCACTGACAAAATAATTTTGAAAATACCATGGCTTTCTGATAAGCCACTGTGGGTCCCTCAGTGTCCCCTATCTAAAGAGAAATTACAAGCGGCCCACCTACTAGTTCAGGAACAACTAGAAGCAGGACATATAGAACCTTCCACCTCTTCCTGGAATTCCCCAATATTTGTGATCAAGAAAAAAATCAGAAAAATGGCGATTGTTACATGATCTTAGAGAAATTAATAAAACCATGCAAATCATGGGCCCTAATCAACCTGGACTTCCTAATCCTGTAGCTATTCCAAAAAATTTCCATCTTTTTACTCTTGATATAAAAGATTGTTTCTTTTCCATTTCCCTACATTCTCTAGATGCCCCCAAGTTTGCTTTTTCAGTTCTTTCTATCAATAATAATGGCCCTGATAAGAGATATCAATAAAAAGTGCTACCGCAGGCAATGGCTATTAGCCACACCATATGCCAAATATATGTGGACAAAGCAATTCAACCAATTAAAAATAAATATCCAAACCTCATGTGTTTACATTACATGGATGATGTTTTACTGGCCCATCCTAATGAAAAAATCTTCTTTAATATATTCAGTGATGTGGCAGAAAATTAAAAAAAAAATATGGATTATATATAGTAGAAGAAAAAGTTCAAAGCAGATCACCCATATTATATTTAGGATTTAAAATCATGGATACCTTTGTTAGACCCCCCAAAATTTTAATAAATAAAAAACATTTGACTACCCTCAATGATTTCCAAAATCTACTGGAAGACATTAATTGACTTCACCCCACACTAAACCTCACTACTGGCCAACTAAAACCTTTATTTGAGATCCTTCACGGGGTCCCTGATCCATCTTCACCACAAAGGAAAGCTTTAAAGTGCGTAGAAAAAGCCATCGAAGGAGCTCATTGTGATAGATTTGATTTAACTCAACCGCTGATATTGATTATTATTTCTTCACAATATACTCCCACAGGAGTATTTTGGCAACAAGGGCCTTTATTATGGATACATTTGCCCGTCTCTCCTAAAAGTATAATTGAGTCTTATACCTCCATGGAGGCTAAACTTATTCTTCAAGGACTAAAGACTTCTACTAAAATATTTGGCATTCACCCTGCTACTATTATTACTCCCTATTCATCTTCACAGATTGAATATTTATACTTCAATGATAATGATTGGGCTATAGCTAGATGCTCTACTTCAGCAAATTTTGATAATCATGTTTCTAAGTCTCCTATATTATCTTTTTGTATCAATCATCCTATTATATTTTCACAGGTAATAAAAAAAATCAACCTATTCCTAAGGCATTAAATGTATTTAGAGATGGGTCCTCAAATGGTACTGCTGCAGTAGTCACTAAAAAAGAAAATGTGACTTACATAACTGCACACAAATCAGCTCAATTAGTGGAACTGGAAGCTGTGGTAAGAGCTCTGGAAAATTTTAGAGAGCAGCCCATGAACATTTTTTCAGATAGCCACTATATTGTACATGCCATCCTAAACTTAGTGCTAGCAGGACCAATAGCACCTCATACTCCAGCCTTAAAATTGTTTTATCATATACAAAAACTTTTGTGGGCAAGAAAAGAACCTTTATTCATAGGACGTATTAGAGCACATACCAACGTGCTGGTTCCCTACATAAAGGTAATCAAAAGGCTGATGCCCTTACCCAAATAATCTTTATACTTTCAGCGCTCCAGCAAGCTACTTTATTTCACTCCCAGTTTCACGTCAATAGCACCACCTTGGAGCATAGGTTTAAAATCACAAAGGAGCAAGCCAGAACAATTGTAAAAGATTGTAAATCTTGTATGACACATTTGCCCAATCCTCATTATGGTGTTAATCCTAGAGGATTAATGCCCAATCATTTGTGGCAGATGGATGTTACTCATGAGCCACGTTTTGGAAAATTGCAATTTATTCATGTGACCATAGATACATGCTCAGGCATGATTTTTGCTTCCTTACATTCTGGAGAAAAAATTAAAGATGTTACATCTCATTGTTTGCAAGCTTTTGCTGCATTGGGCATCCCCAAAATGCTTAAAACAGATAATGGCCCTGCATGTATGTCCTCATCTTTAAAACAGTTTTGTGCAAAATTCAATATATCCTATAAAACAGGCATTCCATACAATCCTCAGGGTCAGGGCATTATTGAAAGAGCAAACCACACACTGAAAATTATGCTATTAAAACAAAAAGAAGAAAATTGGAAAAGTCCTAGGGACAGATTGGCAGTTGCCCTGTTTACCTTAAATTTTTTAACATTCGACTCTAATGGTATTCTGCTGGAGAAAGACATTGGAACCCACACCAACAACACAAACCTTTGGTTTCCTGGAAGGATGTTCTTTCAGGTACATGGAAGGATCCAGATCCAGTATTAATTTGGAGTAGAGGATCTGTTCGTGTTTTTCCAAAGCATGAATCCTCTCCAATATGGATACCATCTAGATTAATAAAGCAGGTACCACATCAAAAGGATCAAGATGAAGTTGTTGAGGAATCAAGATTAATAAAAAAAGTACAAAATCAAGAGGACCAAGATGAAGGTATTGAATGATTTCCTTAAAAGAGTCCTTCAAAATATTTCAATACGTAAGTGTCATTCCTCCCAGGCGGGACGAGGAGATCTCTCTTTAGTGTGCAAACAATTGTATTTCTTTTTCTTTTTATACATGTCTTTATGTCTGTGCATTTGTCTTCATTTCATTTTTATGTGATGTCACAAATATGTTTGTATGTTTGTGCATCTGTCCAGTGTGACGTCACAAATAACAAAGCGCTTATGAAAAAGAAAAATATATATATATATGGATCCAAATAACTTTAATTCACTTAAGTTTAAAACTATTCAATTTGGATAAATAATTTAATAAGTGAAGGTACCTTCAATTTTGTTTTATAGGTGTCCCAGGGATTTCTCTTTAACATAGAATATGAGTAGTGCTGTATAACCTGATATTTTGGTGGTTTGACATAAAAATGTTTATTTGTAATTAACTTTATTTGTTTTATAGCTGATTAATTTGAGTTATTTCAAATGATAATCTCATAAAAGATTACATGGACTTGAGGGTGCCAGCTAACAAATTAATTTTTCAAAGTGCCTTTAGCTTTTCTTTAATCTATCTTTAATGCAGTAAATACCCTCAGTCTTTCTTTGTTTTGTTCTAAATATGATATTTTGCCAGCTTATGTTTGTGTGAGCACAAGCAGCAATGTGTGTGAGCAGAAATCAACTTTAATTTTCTAATCTAATAATTCTAGTTTTTAGTTTGACAACTCACCTCTTGACTCAGTACCGAAATACCACTATCTTTCCTTTAATAATTGATGATTGAGTTTCTAGGTAGCAGGCCCTGAAGATTTGCTGGTGGCATTTTCTAGACATAAAAAAGACAGCTGCTGTAGCTGCAGGGATTGCGGTCGCTTCAAACATTCCTGCTCCTCAAGCATCAAACAACCTTACCAACAGTGTGGCCTCTGCTCTACATGCATGGGGCCTCCTAGATCAACATGTTATAACAAGTGGACTTTTTTTTTTTTTTTTTGTGGTACCAGGGATTGAACTCAGGGGCTCTCGACCACTGGGCCACATCCCCAGCCCTTTTTTGTATTTTATTTAGAGACAGGGTCTCACTGAGCTGCTAAGTGCCTCGCCATTGCTGAGGCTGGCTTTGAACTCGCGATCCTCCTGCCTCAGTCTCCCAAAGTGCTGGGATTACAGGCTTGCGCCACCGCACCCGGCTCTTATAACTTTTTTAAATGTGCCTGCCTACTACCCAACAAATGAGACTTAGAACAAGCTCTATTGACACTGTGGTGGTCCAGGTGTCATCAACAGACAAGTAAGACATCATGGAAGGGACTAAAAATGAGGTATAACCATATACCCACTGGAGTGGCCAAATGCCAAACACCAACAGCACCAAAAGACAGGGAAATCATAAATCAGCAAGAACTCTTTCCTTTTTTATGTTAATAAAGAGGAGAACAGCCTCACTGAAAGACAGCCATGCTCCTACAAAGTAAACATAGTACACTCTATAATTAACTCATCACACTCCCAGATGCTTTCCCAAATGAGATAAAAATTTTGTGCAAAGATACCTCACAGAATTGAATACAGAAGCCATATCCAGAAGTTCCCAACTATAGAATCAAAGAGGTACACCTTTCTACAGGTAAATAGAAAAACCAAAATGTAAATACAAAAAAAAAAAAAAAAAAAAAAAAAAAAAAAACACCTTAAATGCAGACTGGTAAGTGAAAGAGGCCAAACTGAAGTAGCCAAGTGCAGTAAGACTCCAAGTCTACAATGTTTTGAAAAAGGCAACCTTATAGAAGCAGTAGCAGGACCTTGGGTATGGGACTTAGGGAGCAGAGAGGGAAGTGCAGAAGTAGAGGAGTGATGAACAGGTGGAGCACAGGATTCTCAGGGCAGTGAAACTCTTCTCTATGACATTATGTTGTAGAATATATGACACATACAATCACTTCACATACAGGAAGAATCTCAGGTAAAGTATGGACTTTGGTTGAAGAAAATTGTTGCTTTATCCACTTTATGACACTGTGACATTTGTGAAATAAATGTGTTTCATATTTTGCATGTTAATGTACAGGATCATTGGAAACATTTTCCAAAACAAATTGAAAACATGATCCAAATTGTTGTAAGTCCCGAACAACTCTGATTCAGTAAATAACGAATATGCAAGAGCAATGCAATAGGATGAAATCAGCAGAGACTATACCCTGGAGAGAAGGGGTGAATGATTCTAAGTGTAATGGTTCATTTGAATTGTCTCCTTGATTTGATAAAAGATATTGATTATTAAGTGGTTTCTCAGTGTGTACCTGAGGGTATGTCTAGGAATGATTGCAATGTGGGATAGCAAACTGGACAACTTCCGTAGGTGTGGGGAACATCATATAAATAAAAGTTAAAAGTTAAAAGTTCTGGGGATGAAAGACAATAGAATAAATCAGAAATTATTACCCTATCTGCATGATCAACTACACGACTGTAGTGAATCTACATCATGTACAATCCGGAAAAGGAGCACTTGTAGTCGATTTATATACGTTGTGCATGTAAGGTCTTTCCTTAGCATCTGGGTTGACATCTTAAGTGAGAGCCGCCATTTTAATGCTTTCCCACAAAAGGGCCTTTTTTTTCTTTTAATTTTTTTTGGTTTTAATTAGCTATATATGACAGTAGAATGTATTTATGTACTTGGATATATCATACATAGATAGGATATAATTTCTTATTTTTCTAAGTGTACATGTTTCAAAATCATATTGGTCATGAAGTCACATATATACAAACAGTAATACTGTCTCTTTTATTCTACTATAATTCCTATCCCCCAATCCCCTTCCTCCTCTCCCATCACTTCCCTCTACCTAATCTAAGGTTACGTTATTCATCCTTAGTGCTGTTAGATAAAATTCAGGCTGGAAGGCCATACCCCCCAGGTGCCTTCCTAGAAGTGCCCATCTCTCCTGAGAACCCACAATTGGTGGGCTTCGAGTCCCCACCCTTCCTGATCCTGGGAATACTTGCCTCTCACAGGAATTCACCCCATTGTGGGCTCTCCCATTCTGAGCCAATCCAGACCATACAAGTCACGCTTTCGCTCCTCTGTACTTAAGCCCTGGCTAGTACAGAACGCCCTCTCTTTTGCCACCATCTTCTCACCAGTTCTCTTCTTTCCCATTCTCTTCTCCTTTCCCTTTCTCCTTATCACCCCTCTCCCTGCCCTGAATAAACCCTGCCTTTTACTACAATGTAATCCTGGTGTGGTCTTTGCCCTTCAAGTGCCCCATCACCTGCACATTATAGTGAGTTAGAATTACCATATGAGATAAAACATTTGTCCTTTGGTTTTCTGGGATTGGCTTATTTCACTTAGCATAATATTCTCCAATCCAACAATTTACTGGCAAATTTATCATTTTACTTCTTTGAAGCTGAGTAAAATTCCATTGAGTATATATACCACATTTTCTTTATCCATTCATCCATTGAAGGATACCTAGGTTGGTTCCATATTCTAGATACTGGAAATTGAGCTCCTAAAAATATTGATGTGGCTGTGTCAAGATAGTATGCTGACTTTAAGTTCTTTGGGTATAAACCAAGGAATGTGATAGCTAGTTAAAATGGTGCTTCCATACCCAGTTTTTTGAGGAATCTCTATACTGCTTTTTACAGTGGTTGCACCAATTTGCAGTAGCACTAGCAATGTACGAATGTACCTTTTTCAACCGATTTTTCCAAACATTTATTATTGCCTGTATTCTTGAATATTGCCATTCTGACAGGAGGGAGTAAATCTTAGAGTAGTTTTGATTTACACTTCTCTAATTGCAAAAGATGTTAAACACTTTTTTGTATGTTTCTTGATCAATTGTATTTCTTCTTCTGGGAAGTGTCTGTTCAGTTCCTTAGCCCATTTATTGATAGGGCTGTTTGGTTTTTTTTTTTTTTTTTTTTTTTTTTTTTTTTTTTTTTTTTGGTGTTAAGTTTTTTGAGTTCTTTATATATTCTAGAGATGAATACTTTATCAGACTTAAATGTGGTAAAGATGTTCTCCCAATCTGTAGGTTCTCTCCTCACATTTTTTTTTTCTTTTGCTGAGAAGAACCTCCTGCAGGATGGTTGGGTCATAGTGTGGTTCTATTCCTAGTTTTCCAAAGATCTCCATACTCCTTTCTATATTGGCTTCACAGTTCTGCAGTCTCACCAGCAATGTATGAGTGTGCCTTTTTTCCATCATCCTCTCCAACATTTATTGTTCTTTGTTTTCTAAATAGCTGCCATTGTGACTGGAGTGAAATGAAATCTTAGAGTAGTTTTGAGTTACATTAATTGAATTTCCATGTATGTTGAACGTTTTTTTCATGTATTTCTTGATCCATTGTATACTTCTGAGAAGCGTCTGTTCATTCTTGGCTCATTTATTGATTGGGTTATTTGGTTTTTTTGGTGTTAATATTTTTAAGTTCTTTATATATTCTAGAGATCAGTGCTCTATCTGACGTGCATGTAGTAGAGATTTGTTCCCAATTAGTAGGATATCATTACACTAAATGCATGTTTGAAGACATGAATAGTATGAATACGCATTGTATACAAACAGCAATATGTAAAATGGTGCTCTATATGTGTATTATGAATTGTAATGCATGCTACTGTTATATATACAACAACTATGTATTAAATAAATAAGTAAATAAATAAATAAAAATAAAAGGTATTAGGGAGTAAGCTCAGAAAAGGATGGAGATGTGGTCCAGTGCTCAAGTGCTCCTGAGTTCAATTCCCAGTACCAAAAAAAAAAAAAAAAAAAAAAAAAAACAAAAACAAAAAACAAAAAAAAACCTAAAATACATGTAATGAGTGATAAAAAATGATTATAATACAAAAGGTGCACAATGAGATGCATAAAATACACCAAAATCAATGCAAAGACAACACTATTTCTCAAAAAGAGTCTGAATTTTTCCATGATCTACACGCTGTGAAAAAACACTGAGCATTTCAATAATTTCTGTGAAAGTCAGGGCATGGTTTCCTGTGTTTTCTTGGTGAAACTGAAAAAAAAAATCTAAAAATGGAAACAATAGACTATATCTAAGACCAGCCAAAATGTTGTACAGAACAAAGTGAGTAGAGAGAGCATTTAGGTTACTCCTAAATTTCTTAAGCTAAAAGACCAGCTCCCAATTGGGTGGCCCTAGAAGGAGGCAGTTAGGAGAAAACAGGTGGTAGGTGACATGGTGGGAGTGTGCGTGAAGGGATTAGCACCCTTATTTAGACACATGTATCTATCCTTTCCAGAAAACAGGTGCCATTTACTATATCACTGATAGAGTATTCAGTGATTAAAAAACAGAGTTGGGTATTTCAGGTATTGCCATCATTGTCCTTTAAAATTTACAATGAAGACAGGTGTGATAGTGCACACCTGCAACCGCAGCAGTTCAGGGTTCTGAGGCCCTAGGCAAAGCAGCAAGACCCTGTATTAAAACAAAGAATCTAAAAAAAGCTGGGGATGTGGCTCAGTGGTTAAGCACCTCTGGGTCCATTCCTGACACAAAAATATCATACAGTTAACATCAACCTACCAAGTCCAGACAACAACAACAACAAAAGTATTTTTTTTTTCTGGTACCAGGGATTGAAATAAGGGTCACTTGATCACTGGGCCACATACCCAGCTTTTTTTTTTTTTTTTTTTTTTTTTTTTTTTGTATATTATTAGAGACAGGGTCTCACTGAGTTGCTAGAGTTGCTAAGTGCCTTGCCATTGCTGAGGCTTGCTTTGAACTCTTTATCCTCCTGTCTCAGGCAACCCAGTGCTGGGATGACAAGCATGCACCACACTGCACCCAGCTACAACAAAAGTATTTTCTGTCAAATTCTCCATGTGTAAAGGACAGAAAGTGATGTTTTCATGAAATTACATTTATAAATTTATCCACCACTGTTTTCTAGAAATGGATTCATATTCAACAGCAATAATGCAAGACAGACTTTCTCTGTATCTTAAGTAGCATTTTGGAATCTTGGACCTGGATATCAATTTGAAATCATTGAAATAACAAGATCTAATCTCACAAATTTTCTATACATTCTCAGGGTTAGCCAAAGGTAAATAAGGTTTTTTTTTTTTGTTTGTTTGTTTGTTTTTGTTTTGGTACCAAGGATTAAACCTAGAGGCACATTAACACTAAGCCACATCCCCAGCCATTTTAATATTTTAGTTTGAGACACAGTCTCACCAAGTTTCTTTAGAACTGGCTAAGTTGCTAAGGCTGTCCTCAAATTTGCAATCCTCCTGTCTCAGCCTCTGGAGTAGTGAGGATCACAGGTGTACCCGACTGTAACTGGTTGTACATTAGAATTCTTAAAAATGGAAGTGTAAGTAGACATTTATATCCAGTTTTTTTTCTCTCCTCTTTAATAATATTTCATCCTATTTGACTCTGAATAAATAAAACTGGGCCTCAAAAACGTGAGCAGATTTTTTCAAAGTGATACACAGAAACCACCAGTGCTGAGGGAGCAGAGGTATGTCAGGTCAAGGGGCAGGCAAGGTCACTGACAGTTGGAACATTCTCCCTCTGGGTCTTTCTCACAGAAGCCTGCTGGATCACCCTTTCAGGAGACCTCGAACATGACTCCAGTCTATGAGGCTTTCCAGGTTTGCAGAGCACTGCACTGGGGGTGGGTGGTCTTTATTCCCTGGGAGAGTGTTTGCTTCTTTAAAATGTGAGAGAAAGCAAGGGGCAGGAATCACTGCTGACCTGGCCCCTCAGCACCAGCATCCACAGGCTGACTGTCCACTCCTCTCCAAAAAAATGAGAAAAAAGCTTGGGGGAAACAATGTTCCAAAGAAGTAACTGTCTATATGAGGTTTGTTCTAGAAGCTTCCTCAGACCCAGGGCCCCCAGATCCTCCCCTGAGAGGCTGCATCCCACACCTCAGGCTGTCCTGTAGAAGGAGCTCATCCAGGTCCTGAAATACTCTTAACCACTCAGGGAATAGGGCAGTTGTGGGCACCTTGTGGCAGCTCCAGGAAAGAATAGTGGCTGAGGACATGAGACCCTGTGAGGTGCCTAAATGGAACCTCTGCACCAAAAAATCTAGCGTGGTGTCTACAACTAAGAAAAAGAAAGGGAGGAGCACAAAATTTTCACAAGTAAGAACTGAAGTTCTCTTTGAAGTTGCATCTACTTCAATGAACCTTCAGAACACTTGACTTTGGTTAACTAGAGCACCATGAGGGTAGAAAGACAGGGTTCTGTGTGAAGATCAAAAATAATCTTGGGCTTTGTTAAGCCCTTTAATAGCCAATTATCTTAATTTCTGTATCAGACCACAATTCTCAAAACTAACAAACTTCTCAGGATATATCACTAATATTACCAGATGTCTAGTCTCCACCGTGTTCCAAAACTAAGAATGTTTCAAGAACAGACCTACAAAAGAAATTTTCTTCCTTTTTTTTCCTTCTGTTGCTCACTAATCTGATGATCCTACCACTACAACTAGTTAATGTATTCATACAAAACTTTCTTTTATGAATGTTCAGGTAGGCCACTAACAGCAGTACCCCACTGTAATCGCAGCAGCTTGAGAGGCTAAGGCAGGAGGACTACTCAATTCAAAGCCAGCAAGCAACTCAATTAGGCCTTAATAAACTTAGCAAAATCATGTCTCAAAATAAAATATAAAAAGGGCTGGAATGTGGCTCAGTGCCTAAGTGTCCCTGGGTTCACGCACTTGTATTAAAAAAAGAAAAAAGAAAGAAAGAAAGAAAGGTTGTAATCTCTTCTGGGGTGGGACACATACACCATTCTGGGTAAGTTGAATCCATGTTCCTGAGTATGGTCATTAATATTTGTATCAAAATAAAGTATTTTCTGTAGCTGCGATTGTCAAAGACTTTAATCCCAACAGCTTCAAAAGCTGAGGCAGGAGGATCACAACTTTCAATTCAGGCTTGGAAACATAGCAAGACCCTATCTAAAATTCAAATTTAAAAGTGCTGAGGATGAAGGACAGAAGAATGAATAAGACATTATTTCCCTATGAGCATATATGATTACAAGACTGCCATAAATCTATATTATGTCAATCAGAAAATGGAGCTCTTTATGTGTGATGTGTCAAAATGCATTATATTGTCATGTATTACAAAGGAAACAAATTTATCTTAAGAAATAACATGTCAAAAATATTGATGGGCACAGTGGCGCATGCCTGTTTTGCGGGCACTTGGGAGGCTGAGGCAGGAGAATCACAAGTTCAATGCCAGCCTGAGCCATTGGGAGACACTTAGCAATTCAGTGACACCCTGTCTCTAATAAAATACAAAAAAGGGCTGGGCATGTGGGCCAGTGGCCAAGTATCCCTGAATTCAATCCCTGGTACAAAAAAAAAAAAAAAAAATGCTTGGTATGTAGCCCAGGATTAAATATCCCTAGTATCTATCATCAACTGCCTTATTTCTTTTAAGTGTTTATTTTGACCAAAAACAGGGAAGTGTTAAGTGATTTTTGTTTCCCCACAAGTGTAGCATTCACAAATATAAAAACAAATGCTTTCAAAAATGTTATTCGTGCCAGGGATAGTGGCACAGCCCGTATTCTCAGGGACTTGGGCAGCTGAAGCTGGAAGATCACAAGTTGGAGGCCAGCTTTCAAAACAGGTGGGAGCAGATATCAATACTTAATAAAAGGGGAAAAGGGGGATTGGAAGGTCCCTGATAATACTGCCCTAGTTTTGATTCTTTTATTAAATATATATATATATACATATATATATACATATATATATATACTTTTTGATAATTCACTAGATAAAAATAATAATTAATAGGCTGTTGAAGCTAGAATTTGAGAGGCAGTCAGTATAAATAGGTAAATTGAGTCAGGTCAGATAAGAAAGCCAATTTTTAATAAGTCCAGGGAAGTGGAGACTTTTGGGAGACTGTGCCCTGAGGGACTGCAATGTTAATTTCTTCAGAGCCCTTTCTACACCCTTAAAAAGAACTTGTCCAAGGAACTGCCCCTCCCTAAAGGGAGTTAAAAAGTAGTTATGTGCTTTGATCCTTCCCCCTTCAGCCCATCTGCTTTTTACCTTTTGGCCATCCCACTGGCCCTGGTCCCCTATGCAGGAAGGAGAGAGTTAAGAGGAAAAGAGCAAGAGAACAAAGGAAGCCCTGGGATATATAAAAAAAGGCATACATGCCTGGCTTCTTGGGATTATCAAGATACTGGCAATGGCCCCCTTATTCCTGCCTGGAGAAGTCTGTTACCCCTTTTAAGTAAACCCTGCTTCATGTGCTTGCCTCGGCATGTTTCTCTAATGTTCGAACATCAACATTTGGGGGAGCAGAACTCCTCACTGACAATCGGCAATATCACTCTGTCCATTTGAAACATAGTAAAAAGAATGAATGTTTGATGATGCTGTGAAGTGGAGAGGAAGGGGGCATTTTAGAACCCAGGAGGCAACTACAATTTTAAGGACCCAAAGAGCCTTCAGAGGAGCTCAACTGGGAGCAGGAGTGTGCATTTGTGACCCTGCTTCCTACACATTTTGAAGAGTCAGTGCAGGCAACAAGGAGAAAGCAAAGGGGATGCCAGAAACCTAAGCCGCCCATGCAACCAATGGGAACCAGAGAACAGAAATCACTCGCCTCCAAGGACTCCACCACATTCCACAGCTTACCTGCACTCCAGGGCCCCAGGGCAGGTGCTGACCCCGTACCTTCAGCCCTGGTCACAAACTCACCATTTTTGTCCTCCCTGGTGACCTGGCATCCTCTTGAGGAATCACTGGTCTCCCTAGATTGCGGGGACACAGCCTGCAAAGAGTAACCTGGGAGGCTGAAGTGGAGAACATGAGGCCTCAAAATGGAGAAGCCAAGCTGGTGAGGAAGAAAAGCCCGTGGAAGCCCGCCCTTCCTCTTGGTCTACACACTGATTGGACAGTTCCCCCCCCCCAGCATGCATGATTGATCATTTCAAGGCCCGCCTCTGCATCTTGACTGATAGAAAGATTTATCCAATCACTGGCTGAAATTTGCTAGAGTGACAAATTCTTGGCTTTAGCCCTTTTCCAGAGGAGCTTCTGGGCTGTGATGTCAACTATTCCAGGTAGGAAGCCTTTGCTTTGCATCTAGTACAGAAGGCAACCTCTGGGACTGAGCTATGATTCAGTCACAGAGTGCTTTCATAGCATGGGTGAGGCCCTGAGTTTTAAAACCTCAACACATAAACAAACAACAGTTACTCTGGGAGACTGAAGTAATGTGAGGATGGCCTTAGGCCTAAGCCTAAGCAACAGCATTTTAAAACTTTACTTTAAACCTGCAGTCACCACCAGGCCCGCTTACAGAACACTCCACCTTAGTCATCAGGGATAGTATGATCAATTAATCCACTCCATACAAAACTGGCTTAAACACATGGGAAAGTCTCTGTGATCTTACCCTTGCCCTGAAAACGCCCTGATAAGCAAGAGGCAAGAAAATCAGGGTGGGGACCACCAGACCAGAGTCTCTACCCTCAGAGCAATGGTGTCACTGAGAAAGACAGTAGAGACTGATAGGGGTTGAAATGGCAGGCAAAACTCCTTGAAAGTATAAATGATGGAGCCAATGAACAGACATTCAGCAAGCCAACACTGATGCCCACATGCTGGAGAGTCTGATGAGGACCTGGACTGACCTCCAAACTCTTCTCATCTGCTTCAAACTCTATGTCATCCTCACCACTCTCCAACTCTACAGCAGCCTTTTGACTGATGAGAAAAGTCCATCTCCTTACAACCATCTCCTCAGCCAGCTATCAGCTCCACACCAGGGTAAGCTGACTTGGTTCCTGATCTGATCACCATGATCTGATTGAGTGTGAATCTGCTGGATTTGCCACCTAAGACTTAAGACTTTAAATTTAGCCCTTAATCTTAGCATGTAGAGAGAATGTTTGTTATGAGCCTGTCATGATTAAGTGTGTTTGCATTGCTGAGAATTAACTTAGACTTGTTTGGTGTGGATTGATTATGTCTATTGGAGTGCCTAGGATTAAGGATTGTCACTTTCTTGATTAAGAACAAATAGAGTGGAATTGTATTTAGTGATTTGAGTGAATAAAGCATTAAAAAAGAAGAAGCGTGTGTGCTGAGGTCCAGCCTCAGTAAGGGGGTGGAAAAAAAAATTATTGCTCTGTTAGCAAAGGAGAAGGACAGAAGCTTCTGTCCCAGAGTATATGATTCTGTCCATCAGCAGGAAGAGGGGGCATTCCGTGGAGGGGTGGGGCTACCTGATATTGAACTCAGGGGCACTAGGCCACTGAGCCTCATCCACAGTCATATTTTGTATTTTATTTAGAGACAGGTTCTTACTGAGTTGATTAACACCTCATCTTTACAGAGGCTGGCTTTGAATTTGTGATTCTCTAGCTTCAGCCCCTCGAGAGGCTAGGATTACAGGCATGCACCATCACACCTGGCAAAAAGCATAATATTATTTCAACAAGATAGAAAGTCCTTAGTTTGAGATCCATTCAAATTTAGAATTAAGTAAATCTGAGTTTGGTTTGTGTCTGCTAATGTAGAAACCCAGAACACAGTCCAGTAGACACACAGTTGGTAATATCCACAAGGATGTCATACAATTCACCCTCAAGGCCTCCTGTTCATATGGAATCATCCTTTACCCTCTTTTCACATTCTTACCAATATAAACTTTTCAGGGCCAACTTATATAACAAGCTGACTTTGGAACTTCATTGTCTGAAGTTCTTTCTTCCTGTTGATCTAGTCTGTTGCTAATGCCTTCAATTGTGTTTTGTATTTGGTTAATTATTTCCTTCATTTCAAGGATTTCTGGCTTTTTTATTTTTAAGTTTCTATCTAATTTTTGTAGTAATCTTTTGCTACCTGTATTTGCTCTCTTATATCTTTGTTGTAGTCGTCAATTTTTGCCTGTATTTGCTCATTTAGGTCTTCCTTTAATTCACAGATTATTATGAACCTTCTGAACTCCTTCTCTGACATTTCATCAGCTTCACTGAGCATGGGTTCTGTTGTAGAATCTCCCTTGCTTTTTCATGTTTTCTATTAGCTATACTTTATTACAGTGTAGATCTGAGTTATTACAGTTTCTTTTCTATATTCTTATAATATCTTTGCAGGTTGTCTGTGCCTCCCCTTCATGTTGGGCTATCAGATCCTGCCGTTGTTCCTCAAAGTATGCTTTGGGAACCTGGGTCTGGGTCAGCGCAGGTTGTTTTGGGTCGAACTGGTTGTGTCTGAGCTTCTGTGGTGGTCTGTTGGATGGAAGAGGCAGTCTTCTAAGCGGAGGTCAGTGAAGCCCTCCTAGACTCACCTGAACTGTGCGGGTGTGGGCTGGGCTGACCTGGGCCTGCCTGTGCTTGGGCAGAGGTTGGCAGAACTTCCCTGCACCTGGCCACACTCAAGGGGATGTCAGCAGGACTGACCTGGAGCTGGCCTCACTGGGGTGAAGGTCAGCAGGACTGACCTGGCCTAGCAGCACTCCAATTTAGGTCCCCAGGTCTGTTCTCAGCCCTCCAAAACTCAAGCAGAGTTGGCGGGTCTGTCCTTGCTGTCTCTGGCTCTGGGCAGAGGTTGGCAGGACTGGCTGCAGTGTGGTTGCACACCAGGGAGGGTCAGTGGGACTGACCTGGGGCTGGCCAGTTTTTCTCACAACATTGTTGCCCACTATTCCTTCTCAAAAATCAATTGTTATTTTTCGACTTTACAACTTACTATTTTATTTCTTTCTAAAGATTCTTTACACATTGTATATGTCAGTTTTGGCCTCTCCACTCCAGCCTTATGTACAGATCGGTGAATTATCTATTCCTTCTATATTTGCACCCTTCATTTTTTCATATTTCACCAATGAGTGCTGCACAACATAGCTTCTCCATAGCCCTTGTAATCATTGTTTTTGAAAATGGGGTGAGGCTGGCTTCAAACTTGTGGTCACATTGCCTCAGCCTCCTGGAAGCTGGGACCATAAGTATGTTCCCTAGTATACCCTGCTGCTGTCTTTTCCTTTTACTTGATGTCTTTAAAAAAATACTTATCTTTTAGTTATAGTTGGACACAATATCTTTATACCACTCATTCATTTATTTCTAGGTGTTGCTGAGGAAGGAACCCAGGGCCCCACATGTGCTATGCAAGCACTCTATCACTGAGCCACAACCCCAGCCCCTTCTGTGGTGTTTTATTTGACTGTTGATGTCGCTTGTACCACCACTGTGTCACTAGTGCTTGTTCTAAGTCTCATTTGTTGGGGAGTAGGCAGGCACATTAAATAGAATTATAAAATATTGTCATTTGTATGTATTGTTTGGATAGGCATATTCTCAAAATACATGTTGCCATATAATTAATGGAGTTGTTTCTTCTTTTTCTCGTGCTGGGGACCTATTCCTGCCTTGTGCATACTAGGCAGGCACTCTAGCACTAGGTGAGGTCGTGAGTGTGTTGCTGCTATGTCTGTGGACCCCACTGAAAACAACATCAGTAGATGCAGCTCTGCACATGTTTCCTGTCCGTTTGCAGCTTGTCCCTTTCTTTTTAAAAGTTTTTTATACCGCCGGGCGCGGTGGCGCACGCCTGTAATCCCAGCACTTTGGGAGGCTGAGGCAGGAGGATCGCGAGTTCAAAGCCAGCCTAAGCAATGGCGAGGCACTTAGCAACTCAGTGAGACCCTGTCTCTAAATAAAATACAAAAAAAAAAAAAAAAAAAAAAAGGGCTGGGGACGTGACCCAGTGGATCAGTGCCCCTGAGTTCAATCCCCGGTCCACAAAAAAAAAAAAAAAAAAAAAAAAAAAAGTTTTTTATACCAGTGAATTTAAAAATCTGACATTCAACTTAGCTATTCTCCCAATGATTAGTATTGAGGTCGAATAAGCCAGAAAACCGAGGCTTGATTTCTCTGTGTTTAGGGTACCTCTCTAGCTCTGGGAAAATCATGTGATGATTTTCTTTTTTTTATAATAAATTTTTTATTTATAGTAATATGTATTACAGTTCATACTATACATATATAGCATCTTTTTACACAAAACAGTTTGTATACAAAGTATATTCGCAGCATTCATGTGACCAAAAGCCAGGTAAGGTGGGTCCAGGTCTTATGGCCTCATATGCTCATGTCCCCTTCTCCACCTAAGAATCTTAAATAAGTTTTTCCAGAGACCCTCACCATAATTTTTCTTCAAACAGAATATCTAAAAATGTTTTTGCAAAGAACTCAATATGAATTAGAATGCAGATTTGATGATGTTACTTCTGCTTTTGTGGTTAACCTTGGAAGACCTCTGACTTAACATACAAATTTTGCACAAAGTACTTTCTGTGACAAAAACAAAAACAACACCTTTAAGTACGCTCCCCCAAAAAGTCTAAATATCCACCCCCCTCCACTGGATGTAAAGATCACCAAAATTACTAACTTGCCTTCCTTATTATTTATAGGTGATACCCTTCTGAACCCTGCAGAAATAAATCTGCTCTCTGAAAATACCTTGGGTGTGGAGACTCATCTTCCCTACATCACTAATGGAGCCTTTGCTGACAAAAGATCCCAGATGCTAGCCAGGAATAATAATAATAATAATAATAATAATAATAATAATAATAATAATAATAATAATAATAAAAATAAAAAATCATATTAATTATTAATAATAATATAATAATTATTAATTATATTAATTAATACTTATATTATTATTATTATTATTATTATTATTATTATTATTATTATTATTATTATTATTATTATACCAGGGATTGAATTCAGGAGGACTTGACCACTGGGCCACATCCCCAGCCCCTTTTTTTTTTAAATTTTATTAGAGACATGGTTCACTGAATTGCTGTTTCTCACCTTTGCTGAAGCTGGCTTTGAACTCGTGATCCTCTTGCCTCAGCCTCCAAAGTGCTGGGATTACAGGCGTGCACCATTGCGTCCAGGGGAATTCTTGTTTTAACATTATATAAAAGGGCCTCTGATGGGAATTTAGGAGCACTGGATTCAGTGTTCCCATATACATGAGAGCTGCAACCTTTTTACCCAGCAGTCATTCCCCACGTGTACTCCACAGTAGGTGCAGCCCCTTGGAGGTGGTCATCCCTCAAGAAGGCAATACCCCTTTCAAGGCTTCAGTGAGTAGATTTCCAGGAGTCCCAGTTTCCAGTGCTCGCCCTGTGTTTCAGGGAGGTCCTGCATGTTGCTGTAAAATTCTGGAGGATTTTGCTCTGTTCCACTAGGGTCATTCTGTTCAGGATGCTTGGATGACACTGGTCCTGGGGTCTCTTAATTATTGTGGAGCCAGAGGCACTGATACACATTATGCCCAGGACTGATTAACTTCCTGTGCCACCACCACCAGTTGTGCCTGGATTTTTCTGCTCTTCACTCTCACCTTCTTTTCTGTGTAATGTAGATAAAAATTTCTCCCTCTATCCCCAAAACATAGCTGCTAGTCTATTCATCAATGTGTAGTAACTGAAAATATTATTTCATAACAAGTGTGTAGAGACTAAAAGCTATCTAGAATATAAATAAACTGCTTAGGTCTGTACAAAATTTTTTTTAGAAATATGTGTAATTTAAAAAACTATAATTATGAATTGTCCACTAAATAGGAATGTGGTCATTTTCTGCTAATTTACCAACAATGAGAAAGGTTTTTTTGTTGGTCTTGTTGAAAAAAAAAATCAGAAATTCTATACCTGGATTAGCATTCAGCATAAAAATTTTTATTGTATTCAACTTATCTTCCAATAATTTTCTTTCTTTCTTTCTTTCTTTCTTTCTCGCTTTTTTTTTTTTTTTTTTTTTTTTTGGTACTGGAGATTAAACTCTGGGGCTCTTGACTACTGTGCCACATTCCAGCCCTTTTTAGTATTTTATTCAAGACAGGGTCTCACTGAGTTTCTAAGTGCCTCACTGTAAGCTGCCTGTCATGGCCAGCCACGGCGCCGCGGGAGGAAAACTCGGAGGCAGAGTAAATCTATTACTACTTTTACTTCTACTTTCTTAGAGAGAGCTTAGAGAGAGAAAGAAAGATTTTTCTTCTTCTTAGAAAGAGGTTAGAGAGAAAGATTAGAGATAGCTTTTTCTTCTTCTTCTTCTTAGAGCTTAGAGAGAAAGATAGAGCTTTTTCTTCTTCATCTTCTTAGAGCTTAGAGAGAAAGAGAGAGAGCTTGAAAGAGAGAGATTTCTTCTTTAGAGAGAGAGAGAGCTTAGCTTTTTAGAGCTTCTTTCTTCTTTCTTCTTTCTTCCTCAGGAGCCTCAGCTTGACTCTGACCAGGAATTACTTCTTCTATCTGGTTTTCTCTTCTGTAACCGCTCTGCCTACGTTCTGGCCACTCTGATTCTTTTCTTCTTCTCCGACCCGAACTCTTCTTCCGACCGAGCGACTGCATGACTGACCAAATGAATTCATTCTTCTCCTGACTCCGACTGCTTTCACCCGGTTATATACCTTTAGCTTTGCGGGTGCCTCACGTGCACTTACAGGTGCATCACATACATACTTATTATCAGGTGGAACTTATGGCTTCCAGCTGACCGCAATAGCCATCTCCCTAATTGGGGCTCCTTCATATTCCTCCCTTTTAGTTTAAAAGGTGCTTTTTAATTCTATTTTCTACATTTTATTTTCTCTATTTTCTCTATTTTCTTTTATTTTCTTGTCCCTACCTGGCTTTTCACCTTTTGTTTTAAAAGGGTGGATATTTGAGCCCATTTTGAGGAGGTACTGCGGCTTTAAGGAAGCCTACTGCTGAGGAGCAGCTAAAGCACTTAGTTAAGCACAATTGCATAAGCGGCTTTGACTTTTTTTTTTTTTTTTTTTTTTTGTCTCTTCTTTATTTTTATGGCTTTCTTGCCAAAGCTCAATGGCTTTATCTCTGCATGGTTTTCACCGTGCTTTTTAATTCTCTATTTTCTTTTAAGCTCATGGCTTTTTTCTTTATGGCTTTTTGCTAAAGCTCAAGGCTTTTTTTCTGCATGGCTTTTACCATGCTATTACTTTCTGGCTTCTTTATTTTTTATGGCTTTTGGCCGGCTACTCTGCTTCGGCTTTTTTTCACCGGCTACTCTGCTTCGGCTTTTCGCTAATTCTTAACTGGTCTCAACTGAGTACTACTCTTTTTGCTGGTCTCAACTGAGTCAGAGGCTATGCTTTCTTCTCCTCTCTCCTCACTATCTTAGCTTCTTGTTCTTATATCTTATTTTTTCTTCTCTGCCTGCCGAGCCCCGGACGGGCCACCACTTGTAAGCTGCCTGTCATGGCCAGCCACGGCGCCGCGGGAGGAAAACTCGGAGGCAGAGTAAATCTATTACTACTTTTTACTTCTACTTTCTTAGAGAGAGCTTAGAGAGAGAAAGAAAGATTTTTCTTCTTCTTAGAAAGAGGTTAGAGAGAAAGATTAGAGATAGCTTTTTCTTCTTCTTCTTAGAGCTTAGAGAGAAAGAGCTTTTTCTTCTTCTTCATCTTCTTAGAGCTTAGAGAGAAAGAGAGAGAGCTTGAAAGAGAGAGATTTCTTCTTTAGAGAGAGAGAGCTTAGCTTTTAGAGCTTCTTTCTTCTTTCTTCTTTCTTCCTCAGGAGCCTCAGCTTGACTCTGACCAGGAATTACTTCTTCTATCTGGTTTCTCTTCTGTAACCGCTCTGCCTACGTTCTGGCCGCTCTGATTCTTTTCTTCTTCTCCGACCCGAACTCTTCTTCCGACCGAGCGACTGCATGACTGACCAAATGAATTCATTCTTCTCCTGACTCCGACTGCTTTCACCCAGTTATATACCTTTAGCTTTGCGGGTGCCTCACGTGCACTTACAGGTGCATCACATACATACTTATTATCAGGTGGAACTTATGGCTTCCAGCTGACCGCAATAGCCATCTACCTAATTGGGGCTCCTTCACTCTGCTTCGGCTTTTCGGCTAATTCTTAACTGGTCTCAACTGAGTATACTCTTTTTGCTGGTCTCAACTGAGTCAGAGGCTATGACTTTCTTCTCCTCTCTCCACTCACTATCTTAGCTTCTTGTTCTTATATCTTATTTTTTCTTCTCTGCCTGCCGAGCCCCGGACGGGCCACCATCATTGTAAGCTGCCTGTCATGGCTAGCCACGGATTAGCGCCGCGGGGAGGAAAACTCGGAGGCAGAGTAAAGCTATTACTACTTTTACTTCTACTTCTTAGAGAGAGCTTAGAGAGAGAAAGAAAGATTTTTTCTTCTTCTTAGAAAGAGGTTAGAGAGAAAGATTTAGAGATAGCTTTTTCTTCTTCTTCTTCTTAGAGCTTAGAGAGAAAGATATAGCTTTTTCTTCTTCATCTTCTTAGAGCTTAGAGAGAAGAAAGAGAGAGAGCTTGAAAGAGAGAGATTTCTTCTTTAGAGAGAGAGAGCTTAGCTTTTAGAGCTTCTTTCTTCTTTTTCTTCTTTCTTTCCTCAGGAGCCTCAGCTTGACTCTGACCAGGAATTACTTCTTCTATCTGGTTTCTCTTCTGTAACCGCTCTGCCTACGTTCTGGCCGCTCTGATTCTTTTCTTCTTCTCCGACCCCGAACTCTTCTTCCGACCGAGCGACTGCATGACTGACCCAAATGAATTCATTCTTCTCCTGACTCCAACCGCTTTCACCCGGTTATATACCTTTAGCTTTGCGGGTGCCTCACGTGCATCTTACAGGTGCGTCACATACATACTTATTATCAGGTGGAACTTATGGCTTCCAGCTGACCGCATTAGCCATCTACCTAATTGGGGCTCCTATCACCTCACCAGTGGCCTGAGGCTGGGCTTTTTCACAACCTCACAATCCTCCTGCCTTTAGCTTCTCAAGTGACTGGGATTAACAGGTGTGCACCCTCTCTGTCCAGCTCATGAGATGGTCTTAATAATATTTAAGTTTTGAGAAGATATATTTCACCTTCTGTTTTACTAAGGTGTTCCAGAAACATGTCTAACTGGAAAAAATTTGGTAAAAAATTTCCATGATTGATCACTCCAAAATAAAAATTGTATTATGCAAAATTCACAATTCTCAAGAAGTAATATAAGACGAAATATAAGAAGTAATAAGGCAAAAAATGAAATTTTTATGATCCGGGGTTTTAACAACTTCATAAAAAAAGAAATACACACACACTCACCACACACACACACACACACCACACACACATCCTCAGGTTTTGGCAGTATTGTGTGTACAAAACAGAAATGTGCACTTATGAGGCATTTTTGGCAACACTAATGGTATTACTTTTGGACATAATTTTAAATAAATAACTTTATCAATCACCAGCATTTAAAACATTCCTCTCAACCATTAGTTTGAACTTCTGAAAGTTGTGTAAAAAAAAACAGAATGTGTGCATTGCTTTAGGCTTGCTATATATTTTTGACATCCTTATCTTGAATTAACATAGTGTACACTTAAGTTTTTTTTTTTTTTTTTTTTTTTCACTCTTTAAGGATTTTGACTCATCTGTCTCTTTACAATACAAACAGTTTTGTAGTATTTAATCTATATCATCTCTTCAATAAACCCTAAAATTTTATTTCTGCATATCAATCTATTGGTATGTATTTCATAGTAATGTGTGCTCCAATCCTAATAATTCAAACTGCTGAACTGTAATACTCCTCCTTATTAGGTGTTCTTGCAAATGATCCATAAGGGTATATTTCTATTTATCTATAATTTCCTCCAGTGAACCATAATACTTAAATTCCCAAGAACCTATCTTGTCTTTCATATCAAATCGGTAAGAGTATATGCAGATCCCACAGGGAACTGTTCTGGAACAGAACAGAAAAAAAACAGCTTCTCACCATGGCTAGTAATATTGCCACAGCAGATCTTCTCCTCTCTCTATTGGATGATGGCTTGGTCCCCTCTGTTACATCTGCTGCTCCTGACTGCCTTAACTTCTGTATTCTGAAAACCCAGTCTACCCCTGTGGCTCTTTTGGCTAGAGAGGAACTATGATCTTGTTCATAGAAGTGTAGTTTGTGCAATGTGAGAAGGACAAAAACCTAATATTTCTGTGTATAAAACTTGTACATGGAGCAAATGTGTGAGCCCTGCTGCTTAACTGAGCTCTGTTAAACAGCAGGGCACTCATACATGAGGCAAGGTGTCAGGTTTTCATGGGGTTGAGTACTAGCTTCATGATGTCTTGCTGTCAGCTAATTCACTAACATCTTGGGAAAGGTCATGCCCATCTCATGTGCTTTGTGGGGAATTAAGGGCAATAGTAAGTGAAAGGGACACACAGGGGAGTTTAATGGAACATTATATCCCATAAACAGCAAAAGGCAGGATTACAAAGGGGGGAACAGATGGGGTATGGTTCTCAGCCCCCAAATAGTGATGGCCTGTACTTTTGCAGCCACAACCTCATTAGTCAAAACCTGAGACTATAGGTCCAATGGTGGTTATAAGGGTGCCATACAACATAGGGGCTGTTCCATACTCATTTCCTAAAAACATAAAGGTGTGTACAGTGAAGGAGGATTCTGTCATAATATAGATTCAAACAGGGTTGTATGAAATCATATATGTACAGATGGTAATATTGTCTCATCTATTTTAACTGTTGGCACTATCTCCTCAAACTCCTCTCCTTCTTTCACGCACCATCTAATCCAAATTACACTAAAAAATCACTTCCATGACGTACCTTACATCCTTATTGTGAATTAGCATCTGCATATCAAGAGAGAAGACATTTGACATTTGATTTCTTTAGGACTGGCTTCTATTTTGCTTAGCATGATAGTCCCCGTTTCCAACTATTTACCTGCAAATGTCATCATTTCATTCTTGTTTAGGCTGAGTAGTATTTCATTCTGTATATAAACCAGACTTATTTTTTATGCATTCATCCTTTCTGTAGGAGATATTGCATGGGATCCTTTGTTTCAAAATGCCATTGAGTCTATAGAAAGATTATCATTATATAAAAATTTCAATTTGGCTTGAGTTTTGTTAAATCTTCATGAATTAGTAAAAGTGAAACAAAGTTTATAAAATATATTTTTAAATTTGAAGCACAAAAAACAAACACAGTTGCACCACAAATTGGTTCTATAAGTTTCACAATTCATTCTCCACATTCTAGACAGATATTAACAAGTTCCCTAAAATCTACATAAATCTGTGAAGAAAACCCAAACTATGAACCATTCTTTCAATAATGCATGACAAAAACTCTGTGGTTCAGCACACTGATGTGAATTCTCAATGAAAAACTACAGTCCACCAAGACACAAAGTTTTGAGCATGAGAATGGATTTTTTCAATCAATTGAAATATTTGAAGATAGAACATAATGCACACAATTGTGAACAAAATTAATTTATAGCAAATGGTGGGTAGAAGTGTTTTCTAAAGTCTCCCCAACACTAGGTCGGACATAGAGATTGCCCTTTAGTGTCCTCCCCCACTAGCACCTGCTTCTCGGGCCCTCTCCTTTCTGAGCTGAGACCCCTACCCCAAACTGCAGTGCCCCATGTCCACCTACCAACCATGGTTCTGTAATAGAGCACCAGTCACACATTAAATGTATCAGTCATTTTCATGATTAAGAAATATATGAAGAAGAAAAGTTCAACATCTCTATCTAGATCATTTTGCAATTAGAAGAAATGCAAGTTAAAACTATCATTGGCATTCCAGCTCACCCTCCTGTCAGGATGGCAATTATCAGGACAATACAAAGTAACAATAAATGTTGGTGAGGAATGTGGGGGAGAGGTACACACATACTCTGCTGGTGAGACTTACAGATTAGTGCAATCATTCTAATTGATTATTTGACTCAGTTATTCCACTCTCCTCAATTTATAACCAAAATAATTAAAATCAGCAAACTACAGTGACTCGAGCCACA
>CM046667.1:6194007-6230625 GCA_025594165.1 Tamias sibiricus
GGTGAGGCTTGCGACCCACACTATGCACAGTCATATGCTCGTGCACTTATGTGCAGGTTCAATTCACCCTTTTTTGTACATACCATCCCTACTGCAGTTCTTTAATTCTCACTATGTAATGCAGCTATTGATTTATTTTTCTCACAACCTGCTTCCCGCTAGTCCTTCTTAAAAATCAATTGTTATTTCATGGACTCACAATTTAGTCTTTTGTGTCTTTCTAAAGTTTTATTACACATTGTATATGTTAGTGTAGGTATTTCCACTTCAGCATTAAGTACAGATTGGTGAAATGTCTCTTTTGTTCCTACTTTTCTCCATTCTTTACTTAAGATTTCCCCCTGTAGTGCTCCACCACGAGCTTTTCCATAGCCCTTTTTTGTTGTTGTTGATGTTGTTGTGGCACTGGGGATTGAACTTAGGGGCACTCGACCCCTGGGTTACATCCCCTGCCCTTTTTTTTTTTTTTCTGTATTTTATTAGAGACAGGGTCTCACTGAATTGCTAAGTGCCTCGCCATGGCTGAAGCTGCCTTTGAACTCGCAATAGTCCTGCTTCAGCCTCCCAAGTGCTGGTATTACAGGCATATGCCACCATGCCCTGCTGCTATAGCCCTTTTAATAATTATATTTTGAGATTTGGTGAGGCTCCCCTGAAACATTTTGTCACCCTGCCTTAGGCTCCTAAAATCTCGGAAGATAGTCCTGTTCCCTTCTGTGCCCTGCAGCGGTCCTCTTTCTTTTCCTTGATGCCTCATTGGTCTATTGATAACACTGGTATCAACACTCTGTCACTAGTTCTTGATCTATGTCTCATAGGTTGTGTTGTATGTAGGCACATTAAAGAGCATTAAAAAACAGTGTCATTTGTATGCATTGTTTTGAGAACCATCTTATGGAAAAAATATATATATATATATATATATATATATATATATATATATATATATATATATTATTACTTAATTGAGTTGCTTTGTCTTTTCTTTTTCTGGTGCCAGAGACTGCTGAAATTTGGCTTTAGCTTGGTGTGGGTTCTCGGGTGGATGGTGAAGGAGCCGATGAAAGCGGCAGAGAAATCAGCACACAGACATAAGAGTCAGAGGCTGAAATTTCAATTTTTATTTTCTTATGGCATGGTTTATATAGCATAACAAAGCTTTGAGGTTGTATCAGAAGAAAGTTAAGAAAAATCAGTCATAAAATTCAGGGAAGTAGTGACTTCTGCTGATTACATTCGAGACATTTTGTTTTTTAACCCAACGTATTTTGAAGGTCTTGGGGAAACCACATTTATCTGAATGTTTTGCATCTCTGCCATACTTTATCTGTAACCAGTTTAGGTCTGATTCATTCCTTATGAGCCATAGACTCTCTGAAGCCACTATTCTGCACCACCTGTTTTTTTTTTTTTTTTTTTTTTTACCTGATTGAAGTTAATTTTTCTTGCCTGGTTTTATAGCACTATTGTGTTTCTGCTTAAATTTATTTTCTATTAACTCTAATTACTAGTTCTAACTTAAGGTCATAACTTCCTTTCTATGCCCAGGAGGAGAGAGTAGAATGGGGTTTTAGTTATCGTTTCTGCAGGGGGAGAAGAGTGGGGTTGGAGTCTTAGGGCCTTGCAACACAGCCATTCTAAGCTTATCAAAGAAAACTCTGTTTGGGACTTTGTACTTTCATATCTGAACTCAGAGTCCACCTCGCTGCAGTTTACAACGTAGTCTCATTTTCTTGAAATATTGCATCAGACTTAGTGGACATATGAGCTGTAAAGAGTATCTCAGGAACAGAAAAGATAATGACAAATTATCCCAACACTATCTTTACGCCACATCTTTCTAGAGAATAATCGCGTTGCATCATCTACCCTCGGAGAGCCTCACTTATGTAGGTCAAGAGAGAGATGTGGCAAGAGACCCAATCCTGCCTTGAGCATGATTTAGGCACTTTAGCACTTAGCACCCCCCTATCTCTGATTGTGAGTTTGCTGCTGTGGTGTGTGGATCCCCCTGGTGACCCTGTCATTAGATGCCACTCTATAAGTGTTTTCTCCATGTTTGCAGCTTGTCCCTTCTTTCTTAAATGACATTTATAGCAGTGAATTTTAGAAACTGACATCCAAATTACCTCTTTCTACCCATGATTAATACTTAGGTGGAATATGGCAGAAAACCCAAGCTTTATTTCTCTCTGTTTTTAGGGTACCTCAGTAGCCTTGTGAATCTCATATTGTGATTTTCTTAATCCAGTGTGTGAACAAAGACCAGGTAAGGAGCGTCCCGGTCCTATGTTATAACATAATGGTGGCCCCTTCTCCACATAAGAATCTTAAATAAGCTTCTCCAGAGACCATCATGATAATTTTTTAAAAATAGAATGTCAGGAAAAATTTTTGTAAAGAACTCTATGTGGGTTAGTATGCAGACTTGATGGTGGTAAAGCTTGAAAAACTTCTGCATAATCTTACAAAATGCACACAAAGAAATTTCAATTTACTAAAAAAAAAAAACAAAACAAACAACAACAACAACAACAACAAAAAAACTTTATGTAAACTTTTTAAAAAAATTAAATGTCCACCCTGCTCCCACTGTGTGTGAAGATCAACAAAATTTTAATCTCGATGTCCAGAAAATTTTAAGGTGTACCTTTCTGAACCCTGAAACCTATAAATCTACTCACTAAAAATTTCTTGGATCTCCAGCCTCATCTGCGTTGCATCACTAATAGAGCATCCACAAGGAAAAGATCCCAGATCCTAGCCAGGAATTCTTGTTTTAACATTATACAGCAGGGTCTTTGATGGGAATTCAGAAGCAGTGGTTTTAAGGTTCTCAATTTAGACCTGCAACCTTCTTCCCCAACAGCCATGAACCGTGCAAAGTCCACGCTTGGTGCAGCAACTCAGAGGCAGTCAGATGTCATGAAGACAAAATGCCTCTTGTTCCTATAGCCAATACATTTCCAAAAGTCCTTCTTTCCAGTGGTTTTCCTGTGTTGCAGGAGGGTCCTGCATGTTGCTGTAAACTTCTGGGGGTCTTTCCTGTACTCTGCTGGGGACATTCTGCCCAGCAGACCTGGACTACACTGGTCCTGGGGATTCTTATTGATTGTTGAACAGTAGACACTTGCACTGATTCCCATTTAATCCTGGGCCTGATGAACTTCTTCCCCACAACCACCCAGTCGTTCCTGGATCTGCAATTTACTGTCACCTTCTTACCTGCTCTGCCTCAGCTCAGATTTCCCCCAGTTCTCCCCACTTATGTTTCTCCTTTACAGCCTTGTTGGCCATCCAGGACCATGCCACCTCTCCTAGGGTCACACCACCTCCTGACAACCTCCACTCTGTCCAGAGTTGCACAGTTGTATGCTGTGGGTAGGGTGTCTCCTGCTGTAGAGTCTTGGTACACTTGGACCCAGGGTGGCCCAGATGTGTACCACAGACTGGGCGACTTCCCTTGTTCTGTGGAGCCATGGTACACTCTGCCCGTGTTGAGTATCCTTTCAAAAGGAGAGAGGGCGACCTCCAACAGAGAACTTGAGTTTTGACATGCTGTAAGAGTGTAATTTATGTGACCTCCAATGACCTGTTCTGTGCCCCACGTAGGGAAGACTCTGCAGGTGGCCCAGGCAGTAATATGCTTCCTGGAACATGCCACCAGGAAGAACTGTGTTTATATAATCTGTGATATATAGTTTAAGTTTTTAGTTGTAGTCTGAGGAAACCACAAATTACATTCAGCCTACCATGAGTCTACCAACTAGGAAAGTAATTTCGTAGAGAATAATTTTTAGTCTCAGTAATTTTTTATTTGGATAGTGCTTTCTTGGCATTCCACATTAAAGCGTTTTTCTTTGCTTTGACTTGGAATAAATTCTTTGAAAGCATATGTATACATTTTTTTTTTTTTTTTTGGTTTTGTAAGCACCTGAAATATGCATGAGATTGTAAAATGGCTCCTGAATATGCCAATCTCTAGAGTGAAACCAAATAGACTTTGACAAGTGTCGGCTGATGCCTGTGGCTCTACTTCAGGTGCTACTAAAGCCTCCAATTAGCTCTACATTGTATGGTACATGCTGTTGAGGGAGTGCTTTTTGCCCAGACTGATGGATTCACTAAACTATCCTTAAATTTTCAAAGCATTCTGAGCCAAACCTTATCCATAACCTATTCATGAGTCATAGATTTTGTGTGGTCATTGGTAAGAATTCCTTCCATACTGGTGTCCAAATATTGAAGGTAGCAAACATTGCTAATGATAGGGTGATTGCCACTGCTTTCTCTGTTACCAGTCTTTTGGTTTGTCTCTCATAGTGTTCATTTGAAAAAAAAGGTCAAAAGACAGTTGTGTGTCATTTCTGCTTTTAATAAACACAACTTCAACTGTCCAGTAGCACTTTATCTTTAAAAGATAGTTTTAAAAACTCCCCAAGAATACTGAAACATTTTTCCACCTAATGAGACAGTTTAGCAATTTCTTAATTCAAGTCTCTGATTCAGTAGAAATATTGCATAGTGGTCTGTGACCACTTGATGCAGTCTGGATACATTTGTAAGAAATCCATTTGCCTAAAGCATGAGTTGCAGGCTTGCTATTGGCTAGTGTGAAGTACAGGATCTGTCCTGGGGTGGGGGAATTCTGTGTAAATTATTCTTGGTGAGTATATCAGTGCAGGAATCAGACTCCTAGGAGAGCTACAGTATCTCTTGAAAGGTCCTCACTACCACTTCTGGGCAATAGTGTTGGTATGTGAGGTGGCCAGTGGATGGCCAATTTTGGATGTATTTGGGTGAGTAGCTGAGCCAGTAGGGAGAAAGTACAATGATTAAATGAGAATTAAAAGATGCTTTGCTATACTGAAGGTGTGATTTGGCAACCAAACACCTTAACAAGCAACCTCTTGGACCTTTTGTCACGTATTTTCCTTCAAGTTTGCATTTTCCACAAACTTTTGTAGTGTGATTCTTTTGTTGAATGGACTGAGATGAATATGAAGAAGTTTTATTTAATTTGAATAGTGTACTAGAAATTTTGAAGACCTGCAGCAGACTTAAATTCCAACTCTTGTTATAATTTTATGAAAGACTGTGAAATTCTCAAAATGCTTGCGAATGGCTACCAGCACAAAAGACAAGCACAAAGCAACTCAGTGTGTCCCTTTGTCTAAATAAAATATAAAATAGGGCTGGGGATGTGGGTCCGTGTTTGAGTGCACCTGAATTCAATTCCTGGTACCCCCACAAAAGTGCATATAAATCGAGTTTTAATAAACTGTATGATGGGTGGATAGGCTTATCCATTCTACCATTTTTTTTACTTTAGATTCTGAAGCATGGTTTTCCAGTGCAGGGACTCTGTAAAATAAACAAATTCAATACAAAACAAGTATAAGCATTTTAAGAATAATGATATAACACGGGCCATGATGTGCAGTTTCTTGCTCTGGGAACCCTCATTGATTGATGGTCATCAAAAGTAGCCATGATTTTTTATTATCATAAAGAGATTGGGAAAGTCTCTGAGGTGCAGGCATTTCTGAAGATTATAAAAGGGACTGTTCAGAGCATTTTGGTGTAAGAATCCCATATGCCGCTGCCTGATTAGTAGATGGCATCATCAGGGAGATTATGTGAGACCCATAAGTGGGGAACACATTGCCACTAGGTCCAGTGCAGCCTAAGAAGTGTTGGATTTGCTTGTCTTTAAGGAGTGTGTCAGGGATGCTTGGAGGAGGATTCCACAATGTAAGGTCAACACTGTGCTCCTGCTCAAAGGGGGATGCTGCAAGTCTCAATTCAAGGTTACACATGACACTCTATGGTGTAGTCTGAAAAAAGTGTTTGGTCCTTTCAGAGGTAAGAACAATTTGCAGTTGAATGGCTATCGAAGTAAGAAAAACAGAAAATGTTAGCCAAATCTTTCTTTTATAAAACTATTTATTTATTTTTGTTGTACACAAAGCCTTTCTTTTTACGTGGTGCTGTGGATCGAACCTGGACTGCGCACGTGCTAGGCAAGACTCTACCGCTGAGGCACAACGACAGCCCAAACCTTTCTTTTAATTAATGTGGAAACTCAAAGTTATAAATTTTCTTTTCAGAATTGCCTTTATATTATCACAAAGATTTGGTAAATTGTGACCCTTCTCTCATTTGTTTCAAGTATTTTCTTTTCATTTCTCCTTTTGATTTCTTTTATGAAGCATTCTTCTTTCAAAAGTGTATTATATAATCTTCGGGTGGTATAATGGTTTCTGCTTTTTATCTTGTTATTTTCTAACATTTTTTCATTATGATCTGATTGAATGAAAGGATTGTCTCATATTTATTCTGTTTGACAAACTTGCTTTGACCCCTAAAATATGATGTATTTTAGGAAATATTACATGTGCCATGAGAATGAAGTAAATTTTGTTGTCAGTGCATGAAATATTTGATGGATTTTTCTTGAGTTCTTCTGAATAATAATGCTTTTCAGTTCTTTTTTTTTACTTTTAAAAAAAATATTTATTTTTTATTCTAAGTTGTTAGAAATGACAGCAGAATGCATTACATTTCATATTACATAGCATATTTTTACATATCTTTAGTTGTATACAAAGTATATTCACATGATTCATGACTTTATACATACACTTAGGATGATCATATCCATCTCTTTCTACTATCTTTTTTTTTTTTTTTTTATCTTTTTCACCAAGGAGATATTATTACATTTTCTAAAGACATTAAAAGACAAATAAGAATTTTGTAAACTATATACCAATAATTTCAAAAAGTAGGATACCATGGGAAATTTCTTTGAAAGACACAAATTACTAAAACTTTTTCAAATGCAATATATAAGTTGAATGTTCCTCTATTAGAACAATGAAATTTGTAGTTTAAAAGTTCCCTATAAAGAAAATATTAGGATGGCTTTACTAGTGAATTCTGCTAAACATATAAAAATAAATTAAACCAATTCAACACACTCTTCCAAAGACAGAAGATAATTCTTTTCAGCTTCAGCAAATAGACCTATTACCACCTGACACAAAAAGCAGAAAAAGAAGTTACAAGTATGTCACTGTTTTTCAATATTTTATTTTAGGTTTTGTTTTTTTGTTTGTTTGTTTAATATAAAGTATTTTTTTACAACAATTATGACTTCATACATGTATTTAGGGTAATCATGGATAACTCAGTCTACTATTATTCTTATCCCCTTGCATGCTTCCCTCTCCCCTTTTTGTTCTATTTAGAGTATTTTTATTCCCCTCATCCCTATTCCCTTGCCTTTAGAAGATAGTACCTGTATATCAAAGAGATGATTAGACCTTTGGTTTTGGGGGATTAGCTAACTTCACTTAGCATTATTTTCTCCAACTCGATCCATTTACCTGCAAATGCCATGATTTTATTCTCTTAGTGCTGAGTAGTGTTTCATTGTGTATATATACCTAAATTTCCCTATCCATTCAGTTCTGAAGAGTCTTTACTTAGTTTATGTCTAGATGACCTATCTAATAGTAAGAGAGTTGTTGAAATCATCCAATTTAGTCATCTCTTTGTTTCTTTATATTCAGAAAGGCTTTTTTTATATATGTGTAGTTGCATTGAAGTGTGAAGTATAAACATTTACAATCATTATTTTTTTTTGTATGTTTCTTTTAACAAGTATAAAATGGCCTTGGCTGTTATTAAAAATGCTACTATAATCAAGGAAGTGCAGCTATTTGATATAACTTATTTCCTTTGGATATACTTCCATTAGTAGTGTTTCTTAATCCACTGAAATTTCTACTTTTAATTTCTAATGACCTCCCAAACATTTTGGCAAAATGGCTATACTATTTTACATTCCATTCAACAGTTTACAAGAGATCCTGTTTCTCAACAGCCACATCAGTGTTTGTGGCTTTTTCTCTTTTATAAAAGTCTTTCTAAATTGTGTGGCAAGCCTGCAGTTTAGATGTGCCTTTTTTTAACATCCTAAAGTGAAAAGATGCAGAAATTAGGAAGTTTTAAACACTAGGATATTTCAATTTGTGGTTAATGAAGCTTTATGTATTCTTTCTCAATAATTTGGTAGCTACAATTATATATATATATATATATATATATATATATATATATATATACACATATATATACATACATATATATATATATATATATATATATATAGAGAGAGACAAACACGTATGTTCATTTTTATTTTGGTTATTAAAATATAATAAACCCATCCTTATTTCAGATTCATTACCTAAATCCCTTTCAGGTATAAGTTGGTTAGATTATGCACTTGTTTAAAGCTTCTATGTTTATAATCATTTTCAGAATGCAAATGTAATCATGTGTATGCATATGTGTTACATGTATACATATATATGTATACATCCATGTATACATATATATAAAGTTGTATATGGTTTCATGTATGTGTGTGAGCGGTGTAATATATCTGGTGTATATGGAAGTTCTCTTAAAACTCCTGAACCTCAGTTGTGTCCTTTAGAAGATGTGAGTGATGAATATCCACTTTGATAATTTTTGCAACTCCAACTTTATATAAACTATCAGAATGAATATTTATTGGCTCATTTGCAAAAATGACTGAAAGCATAAATGAGAGCTTGATGTTCTGCTCAAAGTTCAGAATGATATGAGTTTTGTACTACCTCTGTATGAGCATGACTGTAAAAACCTGATTTACCTGGACTTCATGCATAATTGACCACTCAAATTGCCCCAACTATTGGTTGAGCATGCACAATTTTTGAAAAAATAAATGTAGTTATTAAGAAAATTGAATAATTTTATTATAAGGATAATAACTTTCTATCTGACCAGGAAAATTAGCAAAAGGTACTTGCCAAGTATTTGAAGTTTGGAAAAGCCAATAGCACTGTTGAGGAGAATATGGGATCATAATAGCATTAGGTTCTGATCCAAACAGCTGTAAACCTCACATTTTGCCTTTAATAACCAACTAAACAACGAAATCATGAAAATGACTTTGGAGGAAAATGAGCTCAGTGGAGCCATTCATTAACTTCCAATGATTGCCATATTGCTCCTGTAGGAGGATGAGCAGTGGGAAATATTAATAAATATGTAGGCACCTCTGGGTTAATTCTGATATGGTGAGATTTTTAATAGCAAATTTTTTTTTTTTTTTTTTTTTTTTTTTTTTGGTGCCAGGGATTGAACTCAGGGGCACTCGACTACTGGGCCACATCCCCAGCCCTTTTTTGTATTTTATTAGAGAACAGGGTCTCACTGAGTTGCTAAGTGCCTCGCCATTGCTGAGGCTGGGTTTGAACTCGTGATTCTCCTGTCTCAGGCTCCCAAAGTGCTAGGATTACAGGCGTGCGCCACCGCACCGGCTTTTAATAGCAAATTTAACTTGAAATGAAACCACCATTTGATTCAGCAATCCCACTTCTTGTTTTATACCAAAAGGACTTAAATACAGTGTTATTGATTTTCTCTCTATTTACTAAAGCTGTGCATTTGAAATGTGTTTTGCCCCCTAAATTCAGACTCCATGAGATGAAGTTTTTTTTTTTTTTTTTTTTTTTTTTTTTTTTTTCTTCTTTCTTACTTTTTGGCTAAATGCTGAATAAAGTTTGTACTCTTTTCTGATTTTATGCAAAGAATTATGAGTGATGCCTTAGTTTTCCTGGGCTGCTGTAACAAAAACCCCCCAGCCCAGGTGGCTTATAGACCACAAAGCCTGACTGCTCTCAGCTCTACAGCTGCAGCCCAAGGTCCGGCCCAGGCAGATGCGGGGTCTGCTGAGGGCTGCTTCTATCCCCGGTACCAAAAAGGAAAAAAAAAAATGAGGTTACACCTGGGAGTCATTTGGAAAACACTCCTTTCTTACTGCTGAGCCACAACCCCATCCTCCCTGGGAGTCATTTGGAATACACTCCTGTCTTCCTCATCTGTACACAATACATTCATTTTTACATGGTGCTGAGGGTCGAACCTAGGCCATGCACCTAGGCTGTGCACGTGCTAGGCAAGTGCTCTACTGCTGAGCCACAACCCCATCCTCCTATCTTCTTTTCCTGTAGCAGGATAATACAATCCTCACTTTTCAGGGCTAATCTTATTGATTTAACTCGATCATATCCAGTGTTCCTTAGAGGCAAACTTGCACCCACTTTATCTAATTATTTTAATTTGAGAAGCACAGCCAATCGATGCCTATTCGGTGACTGAACCTGTTATCATTATGCTAAAAATGCAGTGTTGCTTTGTAGCATTATTTTTTTCCACTTTGTGAAACAAAAGACTTTTGTGGACTTCCTAATTATCTGGGGACAGAATCCAGGGCAGTGCGAGATTTTAATACATGTTGGACGAACAGGTGAAGATAGAACAAAACCATCTGTGTGCGTGGGGCCATGACTGTCGGGCAAATCGTTTTCTTGAGATGTTAATTGCAGAAATGGAGCTGTAAAGTTGCTTTTCATTGTATGATAGATTAAACTTGGCCTTTCTCCAGAAAAGATGCACTTCGTGGGTTTTGTTTGTTTGTTTGTTACTGGGGATTGAACTAAGGGGCCCTCCACCACTAGGGCACATCCCCAGCCCTTTTCTGTATTTTATTAAAGACAGGGTTTCACTTAGTTTTTAAGGGCCTCACCACTGCTGAGGCTGGCTTTGAACTCGCATCCTTTTGCCTCAGCCTCCCAAGTGCTGGGATGACAGGCATGCGTCACCGGAAAGACGCATTTAGAATGCTTAAAATATTTAAAACGTTTCTGCAGTCTCATAGGATTCAGTACAATTTTTTTCCAGGCACTAAAGTGAAATAGGTGAATCTGTTAAATGAGAATTTTTTGGAGGTTTCTTGCTTGAACTAAATGTCCAAAAGATTTTGTCACTTGGTGTCACTTGGCTCTTGCTTTGGGGCAGCTGAAGCAGAGATAAAAGAACATGTTAGGTGTAAAGAACCACTCAGGAGCTTCCCTTCAGTGATAACGTTATGTGATTTGTGCTAATTCATTTAAAAATGATGAAAAGTCCCCCTGGAAATAATGATGGCCTCAGTGTTCAATGAAAACTTGTCTGGGGTGCTTTGTGAGGTGATGGGTCCTTTAAGAGGTGGAGCTGACTGAGAGAAAGTGAGGTCACTGGGGGTGTGGCCTGTAAGTGGATATTAATACCCTGGCTCTGCCTTTTCCTCTCTGTTGGCTTCTTGGCCCCTGAGAGGGCAGCAGCTTCTTTGACCATGAACTAGCTACTACTATTAATTTTGGGGGGTCCTGGGTGCAACATACCACTGAATTACCCCCCAGCCCATTTTATTTTTATTTTTTCAATATTATCAAGGAATTTAATTTCACAATCAAGATGTTAGGGAGGCACCCCCAGACCTTTTTTTTTTTTTTTTTTTTTTTTTTTTTTCATTTTAAGACACAATTGTGCTAAGGTGCATAGGCTGACCTCCAACTTGCCATGCTCCTGCCTGAGCCTCCCAAGTAGCTGGAATGACAGGCGTGTGCTGCCTCCCCTGCATTTGCCACCTGTTCATGCAATAATGTGGTTCTGCACCACAGGTCCCAAAAGCCATTGGCCTCAAGTGACCAGGAGTCAGAATGAAACTTTTTTTGTTATAAGCTGGTTATCTCAGCCATTTCTTACAGTATCAGAAACCTTGAATCAGAATAAAACTTTTCTCTTTATAAGCTGATTATCTGAGGAATCTGTTATAGTATAAGAAACCATGATTTCTAATAAACCTTTCCTCTTTATAAGTTGATTGTCTCAGGCATCTGTTATAGTATCAGAAACTGTGAATTATAATGAAACTTTTTTTCTTTATAAGCTTGTTATCTCAGCCATTTTTTACAGTGTCAGAAACTGTTAATCAGAATGAACCTTTCCTTTTTATCAGCTGATTATCTCAGGCATCTCTTACAGTATCAGAAAGCTGACCGCTACTGTATAACTCTGCCACATGAGGTCTGAGAAAAAGACCAACAATGGTCTCCCCTAAGTAATTATGCAGGGACAAGTGCTTAGGAAACCATACTCAGGACTATTTCTGATAAACCTCCCACCCAAGTCCTCCTCAGAAACACATCAAGCAAGCGATGCTGTCTTTTCCTTTTGATTATTATTTTTTTTTTCATTGCTACATGATCATTATCTGCCACAATTGGATCTATGGTGACATATCCATGTTTCTGGAAGTCTTGCTTGATTCTCTGGCTTTCTTTCAAAAACATCATTTGATAAGATGATGTTGCATACCAGAAAGGACATTTTCTTCCCTCTATATTCAGATCTCTGAGGTTGCCCTGGGCACCTGCTCCTTCCGACCCTATTTCACCAGACACCTGGGCATCTGCATCATTATTATGCATGCAGTTTATTCTATGTCTAGTAAATCCGTGTGACCACAGAAATAACACAGCACATGAGATAAACCTATCCATGAGAAAGTCATAGCTGCAATTAAACAGCAGCTCTCACATCTGGAATTTGGAGGTCGGGATCACCCATGGGGCTTAGGAACACGCAGGTTTTTCTGATTCAGTGGGTTTGGGGCAGACCTGCAAGGTGCTGCCTTTGGGACACATTCCCGAGATTGTAATGTTGCTGGTGCAAAGACGTCTCTAAAGACCCACGAGCCATGGAAAATATTGCAACTCTTTTAAACCCCCGTGATACTATCTAGCAGGGAGCTCATGCCTGCGTTTCTATTCTCACCAGCAATCAAAGCGTATTCAGCTGTTAGACGAGTTCACCCAGGGCCAGCCTTTGATTACACAAAAATTTCATTTTCTTCTAACGAGCCCTACACAGTGCTGTGCAAAACACTCAGAGAATGTGGATGGAAACTTCTGCATCTGTGGATGGCAACTGAATTCTACAGCACACACAGATGGGAAGAGACACATCCCACATTGTGAATGAGGCCGGTGTGGATAAGAACTTGATGGCATCCTTACAGGGACTCACTTCCGTGCTTTTAGTGTTTTCTGTGAAGCAGTGGGAAAAGGCAGGAGCTCCTCTAGTCAGGTCAGAATGTGGTTTAATGACAGGCACTGTGTCCTGCAGGTCATAAAGTGTGGTAGTCAGTCTTCTGTTACTGTAAAAAACACCCGAGGTCATCAAGTTATAAAGAAAAAAAAAGGTTGACACAGTTTATGGCGGGAGGAAAAGTTGGGACAGACCATTTCAAGGAAGGAGGTGGGGGAAAGTGTAGGTTCAAGTTAGGACCAACTCTGTGACACAAGGTTTTCAGTGGACATTTAGGATAAAATCTATAGCACCATCTGTAGGTACTTTCACACAGAAACAGTAGATTGAGTAGTTCTGATAGAAAACAGGTGGGCCACAAATTCTAAAATATCTGTCATCTGGTTCTTCATTGTATACATTGGCTGCTGGGTAGGGTGCTGCACCCCTGCAATCCCAGTGACTCTGGAGGCTGAGGCAGGAGGATTGCCAGTTGGAGGCCAACCTCTGTAGTTTAGGGAGACCCTGTCTCAAAAATTTTAACAGATAGGCTGGGGGTGTAGATCAGTGGTACAGCACCCACTGGTTCAATTTCTAGTATCAATAATGATGATGATAATAATGAGGAGGAGAAGGAGAAAGAGGAGTAAGAGGAGGATGAGGAGGAGGAGGAGGAGGAGGGTTTTTCTATCTTTCCACCATATGCTGATGGGCTACAATGGTAAGTGGTTTTTACCATTCTCCTCCCCTGTGTGGGGCAGGTGGAGCTGTGGGTTGTGGCTTTTATGGGCTGCACCAATGGGAAAGAAATTCTCTAATTTCCAGGACTGTTGCAAAATTTTCTTATGTGTCCAGTGAAGGAGTGGATATAATTTTACTGTTTTAAGCCATCCACGTTGGTGGTGATTGATCATTACAGTTCTAAATAATTGATGTTGAAAGATGAAAAATGCAAACACTTGTGTAAACACAAGTCTTTCCCAAAACTGCCCTCAGTTTAAAGAAAAAAAATATTTCTTGTTCTTTATTTTGTCTAGCTTGAAAAACCGAGTGGCCAACTACCCTTCCCCTAGTGGTCAGGCTGACCCAAAACTCAAAAATAATGCTTTGTATGTAACTTTATATGTTAACCAATCAGAAGAGCGCTGTAACCCCCCCCCCCCCTTAACTTGTATGTATTTCATTTTCAAAACCCTGCTAAATCTGAGTTCGGGGCCTCTTAGCGTCACCGGTTACCGAATATGTGGAAGAACCAAGCTCAATCTTGCTAATAAATGACTCTTTGTCACTTGCATTGACCAAGGACTCTGGTGGTCTTCTTGGGGGTCCCAAGCCACAGGGCACAACATCTTGGGGGCTCGTCCAGGATCCCCCAAGCCCACCCAGACGCCTGATCATAGAGTCATTAACAATAGCAACATCAGCAGCCGGTGAGTAAAAGGCATTGCCACGTTTTTCTGTTCTGTCTGGATTGCCTGCAGGTTCTGGTTCTGGGCTGGTGGAATCCTGGCGACGCGCTATAGAATCCCCAGCAGGATCGCGGGAGACGTCACCCTGATCCATCTGGGTGACTTTTGTGTCACATCTGGGTGACTTTTGTGTCACATCTGGGGAGAGTTTGTGTCGTGTCTGGGCGACTGTTTGTCACATCTGGAAAACCTCTTGAGGTCTGTTGGGCTAACTGACCTCTGGAATTTTTGCTTCTGTCAACAAGGTACCAACTGGGAAGTTTTGATTTTGTGCGCTATTTGTCTGTGTATTGTGACTGTCTTTTCTATTTCTATAAGGAATATCATTTGGATTTTGATTGGAATTGCATTGAAAATCTATAATGCTTTGGTAATATAGTCATTTTGACAATATTGGTTCTGCCTATCCAAGAACAAGGTAGAACTTTCCATCCCAGGTTCAATCCTCAGCACCACGTACAAATAAACGCATTGTGTACAACTAAAGCAAATAAATAAATATTTTTTAAAAATTCTGCAGAAGTGTGAAGTGTGTCTGAAGATCACACCCTGCCTGGCTCCTGCAGAATCAGTGGGCTGCACAGCTCTTAGAGTCCATATTAGCCTCAGATTGTGTCACCTGAGCACCAAGTGGTAACAGGCCCTAAGATCCCCCAGGCTTCAGAAGTGTGAGAAATTTGTACAGAGCATATCAATAACCTTTGGAAAACAGGTGAGTTAGTATAACACTGCAGGAACCCTGTTCTCACCCAGCACAGGAGCAGCCTTACTTTATAATCATCCCCATGACAGAAACCGAAAGTAAACAATTGTCATTTAAAACTTTACAATCAGGAAACAGCATCAAAGCAGAATCCATATTTAGGATTTCACTACTCTGAATTGATTTTTTAATTGGTCAACTATCATTTAATTATCAATTCACTAGAGTTTGTTATACTCTAGATATAAGAAACTAATCAAATATATCATGAAAAATACTTTCTCCTGTTCAGCAACTTTTTTAAAAAAATCAACATTAAAATTATTTGTATAATTATAACATAAAACATTAATTAGTATAATAATGATATATTGATGTATGCATACATTTTGAAATGATTAAATCTAGAGACTGTTTTCACATTCCTTATAGTGTTTGAAGAGAAAAATTCTTATAAATTGGATGAGGTACTCCTTATCAAATTTTCTGTTCTTCCTGGTATAGTGGTTCATGCATGTTATCCCAGTGGCTTAAGAGGCTGGTGCAGGAAAATTGCATGTTCAAATCCAGCCTCGACCACTAAGTGAGGCCTTAAGCAACTCAGTGAGACCCTGACTCTAAATAAAATACAAAAAAAGCTGGGCATGTGGATCAGTGGTTAAGGACCATAGCTTCAATTCTCCATACCAGTAAATACATAAATAAATAAATTAATTAAAAATTGTTCCTGATTGTTTTTTCAGCATAATTTCTAAGACATGTTTTCCTCTCTCATGACTACCAAATTTCCTTTTGTTTTTGCCCTGAGTATTCTAGTAATTTCAGTATTTGCATTTGTGTCTGCTACATAAGTATGTATTATTTTTTCACTTTTTAAAATGTGTTCTTTTTTTGATATCCATGACAGTAGAGTACATTTTGACACATAATACATCCATGGAGTATAACTTATTCTAATTAGGTTCCCAGTCCTTTGGTTGTACATGATGTGAAGTTACACTGGACATGTAGTCATATGAACATAAGAATGTTGTTTCTCAATCTACTCTATTTCCTCTACATTCTCCCTCCCTTCACATCATTTTCTGTTGTCTAGTCCAATAGACTTTTTTGTTCCCATTTTCCCTTGGTGTGTGTGTGTGCATGTGTGTGTGTGTGTGTGTCTGTCACATTTTCTTTATCCATTCATTTGTTGAAGGGCACCTAGTCTGATTCCATAATTGAGCTATTATGAATATGGAGCTGCTATAAACATGATAGTGGCTGAGTCACTTTAGTTTGCTGATTTTTTTTTTTTTTTTTTTTTTTTTTGTACCGGGAATTGAACTCAGGGGCACTCGACCACTGGGTCACATCCCCAGCCCTTTTTTGTATTTTATTAGAGACAGGGTCTCACTGAGTTGCTAAGTGCCTCGCCATTGCTGAGGCTGGCTTTGAACTCGCAATCCTTCTGCTTCAGCCTCCCAAGTGCTGGGAATACAGGCGTGCGCCACTGTGACCGGCTTAGTTTGCAGATTTTTAATTCTTTTGGTTATAAATTGAGGAGTAGAATAACTGAGTCAAATGGTGGTTACATTTCAAGCTTTCTAAGGAATTCTCATACTGTTTTCCAGAGTGATTGCACCAAATTGTAGTATCACCAGCAGAGTGTGTGAGTACCTTTTCCCTACATCCTCATCAACATTTATTGTTACTTGTATTTCTGATAATTGCCATCCTTACTGGAGTGAGATGGTTAGTTTTAAATTGCATTTCCTAATTGCTAGAGATGTTGAACTTTTCTTCATATATTAGTTAATCATAAATGACTGTATATTTAATGTGTTACTAGTACTCTATTACATATCCAGCTTCATCAATTTGCAGGTCAAATTTTGAGTTTTCTAGAACCATTTGAGAAAACACTTCTATCCTCCATTTGCTATAATTATTTGTTCACAATTGTGTGCATTATTCAATCTTTGAATATTCCCATTCATTGATAAGAATCTATTCTCATGTTAGAGCTTTGTGCCTTAGTCACAGTAGGTTTTTGTTGAGAATTTATGTCAGTGTGCTGAACCACAGAGTTTTGTCATGCATTTGAAAGAATTGTTCATAGTTTGTGTTTTCATCACTAATTTATGTGGATTTTAGGGAACTTGTAAATACCTCTCTAAGTGTGGAGAATATATTGAAACTTTAGATCAATTTTTGGTGCACTGTTTACTTTTTGTCATCAAATTAAAAAATATATTTATAAACATTGTTTCACTTTTTTAAACAATTATTCAATTCATGAAGACTTAACAAAATTCAAACCCAATTGAAGTTTATTACAATAATCTTCTATAAACCAATGGCATTTTGAAATAAAGGACCAATATATGTACCCTTCAACAGATGAATGCATAAAAAAAAATTCTGGTGTATATACAGAATAAAATACTACTCAGCCTAAAAGAAGAATGAAATGGTGGCACTTACTGGTAAATAGATGGAAATGGGGAATATCATGCTAAGCAAAATAAGCCAGTCCCAAGGAATCGAAGGCCAAATGTTTTCTCTGATATGCAGATGCTAATACACAATAAGGGGTAAAGTTCTTGGAAAAATTAGTGGTAATTCAGATTAGATGGGGAGTGAAAGAAGGGGAGGGGTTATGGAGATAATGCTGACAGTAAAATAGATGAGACAATATTACCATCTTTACATATATGATTTCATGACCTGTGTGAATCTATATTGTAAGAATCTCCCTCACTGTACACATCTTGATGTCTTGTGGAAAGGAGTATGGAACAGTTGTTGCACCCTCAACACATTGGGCCTTATCCCAGATGGGAAAATGAGGTGTGGCTCGAGAAGTAGGCATCAACATTTGGAACTCAGTTATACCCATCTGTTTCTTTGTAATCTTGCCCTTTGCTGTTTTGGGGATATAAAGTTCTATGGATCCTCCCCTTGTGTGTCCCTTACACTTGCTTTGCCCTTGATCCCCACAAACCACATGAGATGGGCATGACCTTCCAAGATGTCAGTCAATTAGCTGACAGCAAGACATCATGAAGCTAGACTCAACCCCATGAAACTTGACACATTGAATCATATATGAGCCCTGCTGCTTAAGAGAGCTCAGTTAAGTAGCAGGGCTCACACATTTGCTTCATGTCCAAGTTTGTACACAGAGATATTAGTTTGTCCTTCTCACATTGTGCAAACACACTTATTGAACAAGATCATGGTTCCTCTCTAGCCAAAGGAGCCACAGGGGTAGACTGGGTTCAGATACAGAAGTTATGGCAGCAGATGTAACACAGTGGGCAAGCCATCACTCAGAACAGAGGAGAAGCTGTGCTTGCAGTGTTACTAGCCATGGTGAGAAGCCAGTTTTCTGTCCTGTTCCAGAACAGTTCCCTGTGGGATCTGCAATACTCTTACCATTTGATATAAAAGACAAGATGTTCTTCAGAACTTAGGTATTATGGTACACTAGGAAATTATAGCTAAATAGAAATATACCTACGGTCATTGCAAGAACACCTAATATGAAAGTATTACAGTTCAGCAAGATTGAATTCTTAGGATTGAAGCACTCTTACTATGAAATGAATACCCATGGATTAATATGCAGAAATAAAATTTAGGGTTTATTGAAAGATTATATAGATTAAAAACTAAACATCTTTTGTATTGTAAAGAGCCAGATGAGCTAATCATTAAGAGTTAAGAAAAACTTAAGTGTAGTATGTAATTCCCGATAAGATGTAAAACATATAGCAAGGCTAAAGCATGCACACATTCTTTTTTATTTTTTATAAAACTTTCAAAACTACAAAATAATGTGAGAATCTTTTAAAGGCTGTTGATAATAATTTTATTTAAAATTATGTCCAAACGTATACCTTAGTGGATTAAAAATTGCCTCATAGGCACACATTTCTGGTTTGTACACACAATACTGCCAAAAATCAATGTGTGTGTGTGTGTGTGTGTGTGTGTGTGTATTTTTTTTTTTATAAAGTTAAAACTTTGGATCATACAAATTTCACTTTTGGGAAGAGTTACATCATAATAGAACATAAATTACTTCTTGAGAATTGTGTATTTTGCATAATAAAATATTTATTTTGGAGTGATTCATCAGAAATTTTTCCAAATTTTTTTCCAATTAGAAATATTGTTGGAAACCTTAATAAAAGAAGGTAAAGTGTTCTTCTCAAAATTAAATATTATTAAGATCATCTTGTGTGCTGGGTGCGGTGGGGTAAACGTGTAATCCCAGCACTTGGGAGGCTGAAGCAGGAGGATTGTGAGTTAAAAGACAGCCTCAGCCATGGCAAGGTACTTGCCAACTCAATGATACCCTGTTCTAATGAAATACAAAAAAGAACTGGGGGTGTGGCCCAGTGTTCAAGTGCCCCAGAGTTTAATCCCAGGTACACACACACACACACACACACACACACACAAAAAAAAAAAAAAAAAAAAAAGAAAAAAAAGAAGAAAAAAAAGAAAGAAAGAATACTATTGGAAAATGAGTTGAATATAATAAAAATTGTTATAAAGAATGGTAATCCAGGTGTAGAATTTCCAATTTATTTTCAACAAGACCAAGAATGAAAATCTCCTCAATGTTTGTAAATTAGCAAAAAATAAACACATTCATATTTAGTAGACAACACATAATTAAAGCCTTTCCAAATTACACATATTTATAAGAAAAGTTTGTAAAAAACTGAGCAGTTGATTTATATTCTAGATAGCTTTTTGTTTCTACTCTCTTGGTATGAAATAATATTTTCAGTTACTACACTTTGATGAATAAACTTGCAATAAGTCATGAGGAAAGAGTGAGAAATTTTATTTACAGTACATAGAACAGAAGGTGAGAGTGAAAAGCAGATAAATTCAGGCACTACTGGTGGTGGTGGCACAGGAAGTTAATCAGTCCTGGGAGTAATGTGCATTAGTGCAAGAGCTTCCGGCTCAACAGTCATTAAGAGACCCCAGGACCAGTGGCGTCAAAGCATCCTAGGCAGAATGACCCTAGTAGAGCACAGCAAAACACCCCAGAATTTTACAGCAACATGCAGGACCTCTCTGAAACACAGGGCAAGCACTGGAAAGTGGGACTCCTGGAAATCTATTCACTGAAGATTTGAGAGGTTTATTGCCTTCTTGAGGGCTGACCACTTCCAAGGGGCTGCACCTACTGTGGAGTACACGTAGGGAAAGACTGCTGGGTAAGAAGGTTGCAGCTCTCAGGTTTATGGGAACACTGAATCCAGTGCTCTTGAATTCCCATCAGAGACCCTTTTATATAAGGTTAAAACAAGAATTCTAGCTGGGCATGGTGGCGCACGCCTGTAATTCCAGCACTTTGGGAGGCTGAGGCAGGAGGATTACAAGTTCAAAGCCAGCCTCAGCAATGGCAAGGCACTTAGCAACTCAGTAAGACCCTGTCTCTAAATAAAATACAAAAAAAAAAAAAAAAAAGTGGGGGGCTGGGGATGTGACACAGTGGTCAAGTGCCCCTGAGTTCAATCCCTGGTACCACCAAAAAAAATAATAATAATAATAATTCTGAGGAACACAGTGACACAAGCCTGTAATCCCAGCACCTGGGAGTCTGAGGCAGGAGGATCAAGAGTTCAAAGCCAGCTTCAGACAAAGGCAAAGCACTTAGCAATTCAGTGAGACCCTGTCTCTAATAAAATACAAAAAAGCGTTGGGGATGTGGCCCAGTGCTCAAGTGATTCTGAGTTCAATCCCTGGTACAAAAGAAAAAAAAAAAAAAAAAAAAAAAAAAAAAGAAAAAAAGAAAAAGATATTCCTGGCTAGCATCTGGGATATTTTGTCAGCCGAGCTCAGCTTAATTAGTGAGGTAGGAAAGATGAGTCTTCACACCCAAGGTATTTTCAGAGAGCTGATTTATTGGCTGCAGGGTTCAGAAGGGTATCACCTAAAAATCATGAGGAGGGTGAGTTAGGAATTTTGGTGATCTTTACACCCAGTGGAGGGAGGTGGAGTTTTATACTTTCTGTAAGAGTGTACTTAAAGGTGTTTTGTTTGTTTGTTTGTTTGTATTATGTCACAGAAAGTGCTTTGTGTAAAATTTGTATGTAAAGTCAGAGGTCTTCCAAGGTTTACCACAAAAGCAGAAGTAACATCATCAAGTCTGCATTCTAACCCACATTGAATTCTTTGCAAATACATTTCCAGATATGATGTTTGAAAAAAATTGTGGTGAAGGTCTCTTCAGAAACTTATTTAAGATTCTTAGGTGTAGAAGGGGACATGACTACATGAAAATATCAGACTTGGACCCTCTTTACCTGGTCTTTGGTCACACATCGTGTATTAAGAAAATCATCACATGATTTTCCAAGAGCATTTGAGGTACCCTAAACACAGAGAAATCAAGCCTGGGTCTTCTGGCTTATTCCACCTCAGTATTAATCATGGAGAGAATAGCTAAGTTGGATGTCAGTTTTTAAAATTTACTGGTATGAAAAAAACTTTTTTAAAAAAGGGACAAGCTACAAATGGGCAGGAAACATGTGCAGAGCTGCATCTACTGATGTTGTTTTCAGTAGGGTCAACAGACACAGCAGAAACACAATCAAGACCTGACCTAGTGCTAGAGTGCCTGCCTAGAATGCAGAAGGCAGGAATAGGTCCCCAGCACCAGAAAAAAGAAGAAACAACTCCATTAATAATATGGCAACATATATTTTGAGAATATGCCTATCCAAACAATACATACAAATGACAATATTTTATCACACTCTTTAATGTGCCTGCCTACTACCCAACAAATGAGACTTAGAACAAGCACTAGTAACACAGTGGTGGTCCAAGAGTCAACAACAGACAAATAAGACATCATGGAAGGGGCTGGGGTTGTGGCTCAGTGATAGAGTGCTTGCATAGCACATGCGGGGCCTTGTGTTCTTTCCTCAGCAACACATAAAAACGAGTGAATGAATGGAATAAAGATATTGTGTCCAACTACAACAAAAAATAAGTATTAAAGAAAGACATCAAGGAAAAGGAAGAGACAGCAGCAGGGTACACTAGGGAACATACTTACAGTCCCAGCTTCAAGGAGGCTGTGGCAAGGTGACCACAAGTATGAAGCCAGGCCCACCCCATTTCAAAAAATAATGATTAAGAGGGCGAAGGGGAAGGTAAGTTGTGCAGCATTCCTGGATGAAATGTGAAAGAAGAAAGGGTGAAAAGGAGAATGGAATAGATATTTCACCAATCTGCACATAAGGCTGGAGTATAGAGGCCAAAACTAACATACACAATGTGTAATGAAACTATAGAAAAAAAAAAAAAAAAAAAAACAGTAAGTTGTAAAGTCATAAAATAACAACTGATTTTTGAGAAGAAATAGTGGGCAGCAATGTTGTGAGAAAAACTGGCCAGCCCCAGGTCAGTCCCACTGAACCCCCTAGTGTGCAACCAGGCTCAATCCAGTCCTGCAGACCTGTACCTCGAAGCAAGAGACAACAAGGACAGACCTGCCAACTCTGCTTGAGTTCCAGTGGGTGGAGGACAGTCCCAGGGATCTGAATTGGAGTGCTGCCAGGCCCAGGTCAGTCCCGCTGACCTTTACCCCCAGTGTGGCCAGCCCCAGTTCAGTATTGCTGACATCCCCTTGAGTGTGGCCAGGCTCAAAGAAGTTCCACCAACCTCTGCACAAGCAAAGGCAGGCCCAGGTTATCCGAGCCCACACCCTCAGAGATCAGGTGAGTCTAGGACAGCTTCACTGAACTCCGCATCTTCCAATCAGCAGACCACCGCAGGAGCTCAGATTCCACCAGTTTGACCCACACCAACCAGCACGAACCAGCACCAAGTCCTCAAAGCATACTTTGAGGAACAATAAAAGCTTCTAATAGTCCAACATGAAGGGGGGCAAAGACAACCTGCAAGAATATTATAAGAATATAGGGAAGAAACTGTAACATCTCAGATCTACACAGCAAGAAAGTAAGGTAAATAGATAACATGAAAAAACAAGGGAGGAAAGTACCCAAACAAACCAGAATTCTACAATAACAGAACCCATGCTCAGCGAAGTTGATGAAATGTCAGAGAAGGAGTTCAGAAGGTTCATAATTAAAATGATCTATGAATCAAAGAAAGACCTAAATGAGCAAATACAGGAAAAATTGACCACTACAACAAAGATATAAGAGAGCAAATACAGGTAGCAAAAGATTACTTCAAAAAAGAGACAGAAGTCCACAAAAAAAAAAAAAAAAAAAAGAAAGAAATCCTTAAATTGAAGGAAACAATTAACCAAATAAAAAACACAATTGAAGGCATAACCAACAGACTAGATCAACTGGAAGAAATAACTTCAGACAATAAAGACAAAGTATATAATCTTGAAAATAAAGTTGATCATACAATGAAGATTGTAAGAAACCACGAACAGAACATCCAAGAAGTATGGGACAGCATCAAAAGACCAAATCTAAGAGTAATTGGGATAAAGGAAGGCACAGAACTTCAAACCAAATAAATGCACAATCTCTTTAATGAGATAATATCAAAAAATTTCCCAAGCATGAAGAATGAATTGGAAAAAACAAACACAAGAGGCTTATAGGACACCAAATGTACAAAATTAAAACAGATCTATACCAAGACACATTATAATAAAAATGCGTAGCATACAGAAAAAGGATAGAATTTTAAAGGACACAAAAGAGAGGAATCAGATCACATATAGGGTGAGACCAATTCATATTACAGCAGGTATTTTCAACTCAGACACTCAAAGCTTGGAGATCATGGAACAACATATTCCAAGCTCTGAAGGAAAAGGGATGCCAAACAAGAATCTTATACCCAGCAAAATTAAGCTTTAGATTTGAGGATGAAATAAAAATCTTGCATGATAAACATAAGTTAAAGAATTTACAAGTAGAAAGCCATCACTACAGAACATCCTTGTCAAAATATATTATGAAGAAAAAAAGAAAAAGAATGATGAAAATTAACAGAGGGAGGTATTACACTGAAGGAAAAGACAATCAGAGGAGAAACCATGTCCAGTTAAATACCAAAAATAAACAAAAATGGCTGGGAATACAAAACACATTTCAATAATAACTCTGAATGTCAATGGCCTTAAACTCATCAATCAAAACACATAGACTAGCAGATTGGATCAAAAAAAAAAAAAAAAATAAAAAAATAAAAAGACATCCACAGGCTGAGAGTTTGGGAGAAATCTTACCGCTCATATAAACTGAAAAAAAACAAGCACGGGTTTCCTTCCTCATATCAAATACAGTAGACGTCAAGCTCCAAAAGGGATAAAGAAAGACACTATATACTGCTCAAGGGAACCATACAGCAACAAGACTTAACAAGTATAAATATATATGCCCCAAATAATGGAGCATCCATGTTCATTAAACAAACTCTCCTCAAGTTTATGAGTCAAATTGACCACAACACGATAACTCTGGGTGACTGTAACACACCTCTTTCACCACTAGATAGATCTTCTAAACAAAAACTGAACAAAGAAACTACTATAGAACTCAAAAAATACGACAAACAACTTAGACTTAACTGACTTATATAGAATATTTCATCCTTCAACAAGCGTATACACTTTCTACTCAGCAGCACATGGATCTTTCTCTAAAATAGAACCCATGCTATGCCACAAAACAACTCTTAGTAAATATTAAAAATATAGAGATATTATCCCGCATTCTATCAGACCATAATGAAATGAAATTAAAAATCAATGACAAAAAAAGAAATAAAAGCTACTCCAATACCTGGAGATAAAATAATAGGCTACTGAATAAACAATGGGTTGCAGATGACATCACAGAGGAGATTAAAAAATTCTTAAAGGTGAATGAGAACACAGATACACCATATCGAAATATCTGGGACACTATGTAGGTAGTTCTAAGAAGAAAGTTCATTGCATTGAGTTTATTCCTAAAAAAAAAAAAAAAAAAAAAAGTCAACAAATAAATCACTTTAAAATTACATCTCAGAGCTCTAGACAAAGAAGAACAATCCAACACTAAAAGCAGTAGAATACAGGCTAAATACTTACATCAAGCTGAAATCAATAAAAATTGAAACAAAAGAAACAATTGAAAAAAAATCACAAGTTGACAAAACAGAAAGTTGGTTCCATGAAAAAATAAATAAAAAAAAAAAAAAAAAAAAAAAATTGACAGACCCTTAGCCAGGCTAACAAAGAGAAGGAGAGAGAAAACTCAAATTACTAACATATGTGATGAAAAAGGTAATGTCACAAAAAACTCTACGGAAATACAGGAAATAATTCAAAATTATTTTGAAAACTTTTACTCCAACAAAATACAAAACACCGAAGGCATTAAAAAATTTCTAGACTTGTATGAGTTGCCCAAATTAAAGCAGGATTATATACACAATTTGAGCAGACCAATTTCAAGCAATGAAATAGATGCCATCAGAAGCCTTCCAACTAAGAAAAGGCCAGGACCAGATGGATACACAGCCGAGTTCTACAAGACCTTTAAAGAAGAACTGATACTAATAGTCTTCAAATTATTTGAAGAAATAGAAAAAAAGGGAGCATTTCCAATCTCATCCTATGAAGCCAATATCACCCTGATCCCAAAACCAGGGAAAGACACATCAATCAATCAATCAATAAAAAACTTCAGACTCAAACTTTAATGAACAAGATGCAAAAATTCTCAATAAAATCTGGCAAAATGGATACAAAAACATATCAAAAATATAATACACCATGATCAAGTGGGGTTCATTCCAGGGATGCAAGCATGGCTCAAATACAGATATCAATAAATGTAATTCATCCATCAATAGACTTAAAGGTAAGAACCATATGATAATCTCAATAAATGCCAAAAAAGCATTTGACAAAATATAGCACACCTTCATGTTCAAAACACTAGAAAAACTAGAAATAACAGGAACATAGCTCAACATCGTCAAAGTTGTATATGCTAATCCCAAGCTTCATTAATGATATGATCTAAAGTTTTTTGTTTGTTTGTTTATTTGTTTTTGTTTTTAATTTCAGTTTTGTTTTGTTTTGTTTTTATACCAAGGATTGAACTCAGGTGCACTCGACCACTGTACCACATCCCCAGCCCTTTTTTGTTTTTTATTAGAGACAGGGTCTCACCATGTTTCTAAGTGCCTCGCCCATGGCTGAGGTAGCTTTGAACTCGTGATCCTCCTGCCTCAGCCTCCCAAGTGCTGGGATTACAGGCATGTGCCACCGCACCCGGCTGGGTCTGAAGTTTTATAAAAACTGGAACAAGACAGGGATGCCGTCTTTCACCACTTCTGTTTAAAATAGTAATTGAAACACTGGCCACAGCAAGAAGACAGATGAAAGAAATTAAAGAAATACAGATAGGTAAAGTAGAACTCAAATTTTCATTTGATCTCTAACAAAATCTAAAAAACACTAAAGAAAGCAATTATGGAAAACCTTAGAAGATGGAAGATCTACTCTGTTCTTGGATAGACAGAAAGATTTAAATTTTGTCAAAATAACCATGCTACCAAAAACAATGTACAGAGTTAATGCAATGCCAATCAAAATCCCATGACATTTTCATAGAAATAGGAAAAGCAGTCATGAAATTTATCTGGAAATATATGAAACCCAGAATAGCTAAAGCAATCTTTACCAAGAGGAGTGAAGCAGGTGGCATCAGTATACCAGACCTTAAATTATACTGCAGAGCAATAATAACAATAACAGCATGGTATTAGCACCAAAATAGGCTGGTAGACCAATGGTACAGAAGAGGACACAGACACTAACACATATAATTTCAGTTATCTTATATTAGACAAACGCGCCAAAAATGTACATTGGAGAAAAGATAGCCTCTTCAACAAATGTTGCCTGGAAAACTGGAAATCCATAGGCAACAAAATGAAATTAAACCTCTATCTCTCACCATGCACAAAATTCAACTTAAAGTGGATCAAGAATCTAGGAATTAGACCAGAGACACTACACCTAATAGAAAAAAAAAAAAAAAAAAAAGCTCTAATCTCCAACATGTTGGATTAGGCCCCAAGTTTCTTAATAAGACTCCTGTAGCACAAGAATTAATATCAAGAATCGATAAATGGGATAAATTTAAATTACAAAGCATCTCCTCAGCAAAAAAAAATCAGTGAAGTAAATAGAGAGCCTACTAATTGGGCACAAATGTTTACCACATGCATATCAGATAGAGCACTAATCTCTAGAATATATAAAGAACTCATGAATTGTAACACCACAAAACAAATAACCCAATCAATAAATGGGCCAAGGAACTGAACAGACACTTCTCAGAAGAAGATATACAATCAACAAATACTTGAAAAAATGTTCAACATCTCTGGCAATTAGAGAAATGCAAATCAAAACCACTCTAAGATTTTATCTTACAGCAGTCAGAATGGCAGCTATAAAGAACACAAACAACAATCAATGTTGGCGAGGATGTGGAGAAAAAGGCACGCTTATACATTGTTGGTGGAACTGCAAAATGGTGAAGCCAATATGGAAAGCAGTATGAAGATTCCTTGAAACACTTGGAATGAAACCACCTTATGACCCAGCTATCCCACTCCTCAGTCTATACCCAAAGCACTTAAAAACAGCATACTACAGGGATACATCCTCATCAATGTTTATAGCAGCACAATTCACAATAGCTAAACTGTGGAACCAACCTAGATGCCCTTCAGTAAATGAATGGATAAAGAAAATGTGGTATATATACACAATGGAGTATAACTCAGAAATAAGAGAGAATAAAATCATGGCATTCGCAAGCAAATGGAAAAAGCTGGAGAATAATACTAAGTGAAGTTAGCCAATCTCCAAAAGCCAAATGCTGAATGTTTTCTCTGATATAAGAAGGCCGATTCACAGTGGGGTTGGGATGGGGAGCATAGGAGGATTAGAGGAACACTAGAATGGCCAATGGGGACAGAGGGGAAAAGAGCGGGCAAAAAAAGGGAAGGAAAAAAAATAGTAGACTAAGATGGATATCATTACCCTGAGTGCATGTATAAAGTCACTAATGGTGTCAATATACTTTGTGTACATCCAGAGATATTTAAAAAAATATGCTCTATAAGTATAATATGAAATGTAATACATTTTGCTGTAATTTTTCTAAAAACTTAGAAAATTGATAAATCAAAAAGTTGGTTTTTTGAAAAAATAAATAAAATTGACAGAACCTTAGCCACACTAACAAAAACAAAAAGATAAAAAAACTCAAATTACTAACATTCATGATGAAAAAATATATATATCATGACAGACATTTCAGAAATCTAGATGATAACTAGAAATTATTTTGAACACTTGTACTCTAACAAAATAGAAAATATTGAAGGCATTGACAAATTTCTAGAGTCATATGAATTGCCCAAACTGATCTGAAGGTTATACACAATTTAAACAGATCAATTTCAAGGAGGAAATAGAAGATGCTATCAAAATATTACCAACCAAGAAAAGCCTAGGACTAGATGAAAACACAGCTGAGTTCCACAAAACCTTCAAAGAAGAACTAATACCAATACTCTTCAATTTATTTCAGGAAATAAAAAAAAAAAAAAGAAAAATGGGGAGCTCTTTTAGATTCATTCAAAGAGGCCAATATTATACTGATTCAGAAACCAAAGACAAGTCCAAAAAGAAAACCATAGACCAAAATTTTTAATGAACCTAGATGCAAAAATCCTCAACAAAATTCTGGCAAATCAAAAAAAAAAAAAAAAAAAAAAAAAAAAAAAAAACATATCAAAAATATAATGCACCAAAATCAAAGGGGTTTATCCCATGGATGCAAGGATGGTTCAACATACGGAAATCAATAAACATTATATATCATACCAATAGACTTAAAGATAAGAACCATATAATAATCTCAATAAATGCAGAAAAAGCATTTGACAAAATACAGCACCCTTTTATATTCAAAACAATAGAAAAAATAGGGATAACAAGAACATATCTCAATATTATAAAAGCTATCTATGTGAAGCCCCAGGCTACCATCATTTTAAATGGAGAAAAATTGAAAGCATTCCTTCTAAAAACTGGAATAAGACAGGGATGTGCTGAGGTCTGGACTCAGCGAAGGGTGCAGAGCAGCAGCAGCACGCAGAGGGTGCAAAGCAGCACGATCAGAGTGCATGCAGCACAAAATGAAGCTTCCGTGATCAAAAACAAAGAAAGCACACACTCCTTGGGATCTTCTCTCTTAACTTTACTTTTTTCTCCAGTTTTTATAGCCTAGCAAACACAGTAATTCACATTACAGCTTTTGAAATTACAGCATAGAATTCCAGAGTTATACATTCAGGGGGAAGCAGGATGTTCTTCTAAGTACATTCTGCTGATGATTAATCTTAAAAAAAGGAAAAGCATGTATTGATCGTAATGGTATTGTTTTTCAGTACAAAACATGTTTTTACCTAAATCTGTTCCCATAACCCCCCAAAGTCTAGAAAATTCCACTCATAATGTTCTACAGCCAGATGACTCTAATGTATCTTGCTTAAACTTTAATTGAACCCAGACTCCCAGGTTCCCTCACTCCCTATAATGACTTTGTTTTGAACTCAGGAAAAAGGGAATATGGTTATTTTTTAGAAGTCAGGTCAACAGGTGCTGTCTCATCAATCAGATGTCAGATCTAAAAAATCTCTACCATGAAAACTTTATATATATATATATATATATATATATATATATATATATATATATATATATACACACACACACACACACACACACACATGCATATATATATCTTAACTACTTAAAAGATGAAAGGAATCTTTATCAATCACAAGAAAACACTTAAAGCTTGATTTCTTATAGTGTGCATAATTATAACAAGAAGAGGTTAAACAGCAAGCACTTGCAAAAGTCAATTTCTAACTAAAAACCTGTTATACTAGTTCAACTTAAGGAAATGTTTTCATGCTCCTGGCACAGACTCAACAAAGCCACAATTCCCAGAGTCAGTTTTATTCTTAATTAATTTATGATCACATGAGCAGAAAACCGGACAGAAGTAAAGTTAGCCATACTGACGCCATTTTATGTTGCATTTTCTTTTCAGGGAAATCACCTTGCATTTCCCTGAGTAGGGACACCCTGCTCGATCTTTATGGGGCTGCTCTGCTCACCCATCTAAGAAGAAGATGCCACATGCATGCATTCTTTCACGACTTTTTTTTTTTTTTTTTTTTGGTACCGGGGATTGAACTCAGGGGCACTGGACCACTGGGCCACATCCCCAGCCTTTTTTTTGTATTTTATTAGAGACAGGGTCTCACTGAGTTGCTAAGTGCCTTGCCATGGCTGAGGCTGGCTTTGACCTCGCGATCCTCCTGCCTCAGCCTCCCAAGTACTGGGATTACAGGCGCGCCACCGCGCCTGGCTTCTTTCACGACTTTTATTTAACATAGTACTTGAAATGCTGGTCGGAGCATTTAGACAGATGAACAAAATTGAAGGGATTCAGATAGGAAAAGAAGAACTCAAATTAGCACTGTTTGCTGATTATATGATTCCATACCTAAAAGACCCAAAAAATTCCACCAGAAAACTTTTAGAACTAGTAAATGAATTTGGCAAAGTAGCAGGATACAAAATCAACACCCATAAATCAAAGGCATTTATGTATATCAGTGAAAATTCCTCTGAAATGGAAATGATGAAAACTACCCCATTCACAATAGCATCAAGAAAAATAAAATACTTGGGAATTAACTTAATGAAATACATGAAAGACCTCTATAAAAAAAACTACAGAACACTAGAGAAAGAAATTAAGGAAGACCTTAGAAGACAGAAAGATCTACCTTGTTTTTGGATAGGCAGAATCAATATTGTCAAAATGACTTTAATACCAAAAGCATTATAGAATTTCAATGCAATTCTAATCAAAATCCCAATGATATTCCTTATAGAAATAGAAAAGACAGTCATGAAATTCATCTGTAAAGATAAGAGACCCAGAATATCTAAAGCAATCCTTAGCAAGAAGATTGAAGTAGGTGGCATCACTATACCAGACCTTAAATTATACTACAGAGCAATAGTAACAAAAACAGCATGATACTGGCACCAAAATAGACATGTAGACCAATGGTATAGAGGAGAGAACACAGGGACTAAAAAATGGATGGATGGGTGGATGTGTGGGTGGATGTGTGGGTATTTGGGTGGATGGATGGGTGGATGGGTAGATAGGTGGATGGATGTATGGGTGGATGAATGGGTAGATGGGTGGATGCATAGGTGCATGAATGGATGGATGGGTATTTGGGCGGATGGATGGATGGGTGGATAAATGTGTGGATGGATAGGTGCATGGATGGATTTGTAAATGGATGTGTGGGTTTTTGGGTGGATGGATGGTTGGATGAGTGGATGGATAGGTGGTTGTTTGATAGATGGGTGGATGATGGAACCCAGCCGTGGCAGTACTGGGTCATATTGTGATTCAATCTTCAGCTTTTGATGGCCTGCCTTATTGTTCTGCCAAGTGCCACCTGGAGCCCCAGGAGCTGGAAAAGGCAGGAAGGAAACTCCCTGAAGCTTGTGGAGGGAGTAGAAAACCACTGTAAGAGGATGGCCGTGTTTACATCTTGACCCCAGAACCTGTGAGTGGGACCTGGTGGGGAAACTGAGTTTCTGCAGATGTGGTTAGTGAAAGATCCAGAGATGAGCTCCTTTTGGGTCAGGGTGGACCTAATGAAATGGCAGTGTCTATTAGATACGGAAAATGACAAACCCCAAAATTAGTGAGACCCAGGAAAAAGGGAGTGAGAAGAAAAGCCATACATTGAGAATATTGATCCTTTCCCAATACAGTTCTTTCCTGGTGATGAAAACAATCCCTTAGAAGGAGGTGTCCATCAAACCTGAAAAGGCAGTCTCTAGGAAGAGGCTGAAGCATTAACCTCTGTAAATAAATCCTTCCCAGGTACAACCACTGACCCCAGTCTCTCCATCAGTTCCAAAACAATAAATTTTAAAAACTGACCACTGACCCTAGACTCCCTCTCATTTCACCCCATAAAACAAACCCTAAATCTCTAAGTACTAATACTGAGTCCTTCACTGATTGACAAACTCCAATTTCCTGGGTACCCAAAGAAAATTGATGTGCTCACTATTCCACCTCTCATACTAGGGGTCAGGCCCTTTCTTTGTTTGGGGGCTCCTTTTCCATCAGGAAATTGGGTCCCACCATGACATCATTATGTCCCTGCAGGCCCTGCCCCTGTGTGAAACTTTGTTCCTGAATAAAGCACTGAGCTGATTTGTGAAGTCTGCTTTCAACAGGTCTTTTTGCACTAACAGTGTCCTCCCAAGAGACAGAAGAGGAGACAGACAGAGAGAGGTGTACTCCCATTTGTTGTAAAATATCTCTTCCCCATAAAGTAACCGGTAGATTAGGTAAAACATAAGGCTGAATTGTGCCTTTATGTCCTTCATCATCCTCTCATTTTAAAATTACCACACTTTTTTCTGGGAGGTTATTATATCCCAAGCCTCTTAAACTGGTTGAAGCTTTTTGTAGAGGCAAGTGTTTGGGCCATTGACGTAAATTAATGATGGAAGAATCAGCTCCAGTATCTATAAGACCCTCCATTTCTATTCCTTGGATTTTTATTTTACACATAGGCCTCCTTGTACAGTCCCGAACCCAGCAAACCATGGTTTCGAATCAGTGGAACAAAATCCTCTATTGTTCCTATTTAGAGGCATATTCATTTTAAATGAATTATGTAAATTTGGAAGGAGGAGCAGCTGAGCAATTCTATCTCCCTGATTAATAGAACTTATACTTTGGGGTGAGCTAAGCATTATTTTTATTTCCCCTTTATAGTCTGAGTTTATTACGCCTGGGGTCACTTGCAAACCTAATAAGCTTTCAGGACTTTGCCCGATAATAAGTCCTACAGTCCCTGAGGGAAGAGGTCCCCTGACTCCTGTGGGAATCAGTTGAACCCCCGTTTCAGGTGTTAACACTATTCGGGCGGTGGAACAGAGGTCTAATCCTGCATTTCCTCCTGTTCCTCTGGCGAGGGAGTAGATGGGTAATAGGGATTGTGTCGGGGAAGCATCTGAGTGGATGCTTGAGGATACTCCTCCTCCAATGCCTCGTACATTTGTGGGCCCTGGGGCATTGGGCCCCGTGCCCTGTTTTTTGAATTTCTGAACAAAGGATTTCCATGGATGTCAAATTTTAAATAGCATTTATTGGCCCAATGATTTCCTTTCTTACACCTGGGGCAGCAACCTGGAGTACGGTATGAATTTGGTCTTATTTCTCTTTGGGGATTTTGCCTAGAATAGCCTGATTGATTATGATAATTTTGCCTAGAATATCCTGATTGATTATAATGTCTATGTTGAGCCCTTGTAAAATTTTGAGGGGCAGCATCTCTCACAGCTGCTGCAATCACATTCCCTGTGACAAAGGCATCATTTACATCTTTACATAGTTGTATATATATGGATAGATCCTTTTTATTTTTCCATGGCCTGATGACTTCCTGGCAATATTTATTAGCATTTTTGTACGCTAATTGAATAACTAATGGCATAACTTGATCAATGTCTCCAAAAACTCTACCTGCAGTTCTCAAAAGTCGATCAGCAAATTCAGCATATGGTTCATTAGGTCCTTGAATTACTTTGGACAAGCTACCTTGTAGATCCCCAGGTCCTTGTACAGTTTTCCATGCCTTTAAGGCAGCTGCATTTATCTGAGCATATACTCCTGGGGTATAATGTTTTTGATCCTGTACGTCTGCGAATTGCCCTTCTCCTGTGAGCATTTCTATATTATGGTCTCCAAACTCTGCATCTGCATTTCTTTTAGCTGTTTCTATACAAAGTTCCTGAAATTGCGATCGCCAAACCAAGTATTGTCCCCCACTTAATGTTGCTTTACATAGACATTTCCAGTCTACGGGGGTTAAGCTAAAGGTGTTAAGGGACTCCAGTATACTCAACGTGAAAGGAGCTTGGGGTCCATAAGTCATTACTGCCTCTTTGAGATTTTTTATTGTTTTGAAATCTACTGGCTGGTGGCCCCTCTGTCCATTTTCATATTCAAATACTGGCAGTTCCCAATGTATCTGTGAGTTACCCTCGAGAGCACATAAGCGCTCAGAAAGACTTTTTATTTCTATTTCTAGGGTATGCAAATGCCTAGTGATACCCTTCATATTTTCTGTAATCGATTTCACCCATGGGAGAGTAGAGGACACAAGTTCCTCCACTTGATGATCCCTTATCTTGGTCTTCCTTAATTTCCTTTTATTCATTTTCTCAAAATCACCTTTAGTTAATTCCTCCTCACTACTACTACTCTCATTGATCCTAACTGACTCAGTAACATCCTGAGTCCCAGGTTCAATTGAGACCATGTATCCTTGAAATATCTCTAATAAATCTTGAATAGCTTTAGCAGCACGGATCTTTGTAATTTTGGGGACACTTCTAATACTCTCCTTACTGGTCTTACTTGACTCAGCGGAATCTACGCTTTTATGATTGCCTTCACTGTTTTCTAAATCCTCCTCACTAATGACAGACTCATCCATATCAAAGAATTCATCAAAAGCCTCGTACACTTGGGTCTTAGTTATATTCGAACCCATTTTAACTGCTCTGACTAGAGACTCCTGCGAGGTTTCTCAGTTCTTACCTGCCGTGCTGAATTCCCCGTACGGGCCACCAACTGTTAGCTGCCGGAAAGGGATTGCAGCCTGGAACGGCAGCGCCGCGGGAAGGAGTCCGGAGACAGGATGGAGACGAAAAAATTCTTTAATCTTTCTGTCTCTGTCTCTTGTAATTTCTAACACTACATACACACTCTCACAAGAAACCAAGGCACCTACTCTTACAAGAAACTACAATGTATCTATACAATAGCGATAACACTGTCCTTTCTCTCTCTGGTCTCATCCCATGCGCCCGAGCAGGAATCGCTCTCGCTTGATCTGCTGAGTCACTGCTCAAATCTCTCAAGATCCTGGGCCAAGTCCCGTGAGACTACGGAAGGCGACAATGCTCAAAAATGTCTATGGCCCATAGTCAACCGCAATCTTAGCTATCTCCCCAAACAGGGCTCCTGCATTTCCCCCTTTTGTTTTTAAAAGAGGTGCAGGTGTTAAATGTAAAAACATACAGGGTAATCTTAACCCTAAAAGAAATCATCAAAAAGTACAGGGTAAGCTTAACCCTAAAAGAAATCATTATCATATAGGAAAAAGACATTTTTCTTTGGGGCCACTGAGAAAATAATTTTGAAAATACCATGGCTTTCTGATAAGCCAGTGTGGGTCCCTCAGTGGCCCCTATCTAAAGAGAAATTACAAGCGGCCCACCTACTAGTTAAGGAACAATTACAAGCAGGACATATAGAACATTCCACCTCTCCCTGGAATTCCCCCATATTTGTGATCAAGAAAAAATCAGGAAAATGGCGATTATTACATGATCTTAGACAAATTAATAAAACCATGCAAGTCATGGGCCCTACTCAACCTGGACTTCCGAATCCTATAGCTATTCCAAAAAATTTCCATGTTATTAGTCTTGATATAAAGGATTGCTTCTTTTCTATTCCCCTACATCCTCTGGATGCCCCCAGGTTTGCTTTTTCAGTTCCTTCTATTAACAATAATGGCCCTGATCAGAGATATCAATGGAAGGTTTTGCCGCAGGGAATGGCTAATAGCCCCACCATATGCCAAATATATGTGGACAAGGCTATCCAACTCATTAAAAATAAATATCCAAACCTCATGTGTCTACATTACATAGATGATATTTTACTGGCCCACCCTAATCAAAAAATTTATTTAATATATTCAGTGACATGCTAGAAAATTTTAAAAAATACGGATTATATATAGCAGAAGAAAAAGTTCAAACCAGATCTCCCATATTATATTTAGGATTTAAAATCATGGATACTTTTGTTAGTCCCCCAAAAAATTTTAATAAATAAAGAACATTTAACCACCCTCGATGATTTCCAAAAACTACTGGGAGACATTAATTGGCTTCGCCCTACACTAAACCTCACTACTGGCCAATTAAAACCTTTATTTGATATCCTTCGAGGGGACCCTGATCCATCCTCACCGCGAACATTGACTCCTGATGCTAGGAAATCTTTAAAGGTAGTAGAAAAAGCCATCGAAGGAGCTCATTGTGACAGATTTGATTTAACTCAACCGCTGATATTGATTATTATTTCTTCACAATATACACCGACAGGAGTATTTTGGCAACAAGGGCCTTTATTATGGATACATTTGCCTGTCTCTCCTAAAAGCATAATTGAGTCATATACCTCCATGGTGGCTAAACTTATTCTTCAAGGACTTAAAACTTCTACTAAAATATTTGGC
>CM046667.1:6230725-6267686 GCA_025594165.1 Tamias sibiricus
TTGTATTTTATTAAAGACAGGGTCTCACTGAGTTGCTAAGTGCCTCACCATTGCTGGGGTGGTTTTGAACTCGTGATCCTCCTGCCTCAGCCTACAAAGTGCTGGGATTACAGGCATGTGCCACCACGCCTGGCTGAGGCTGGCTTTAAACTCGCAATTCTCCTGCCTCAGCCTCCCAAGTGCTGGGATGACAGGCATGCATCACCGTGCCTGCCTTAAGATCTAATTTTTACTGTTGGAAAATACACTGTTTTGGTGCTGAGTTCTGCAGCACAAAGAAATTTCACTGGCGCAGGCCGATTTTAAACGAATCCTTCCACTAACTACACAAACAGCACCACCCCACCACAAAAACCTTGCTGTATACCTCAGTGCATCGTTCCCATAGCAACCAACATTTCTGATGCCTAGATCATCTTGGAAGATTAGTAGAATGGTTGGCTTGGAGGCTTTGGTGAATTCTGCTCATAGGTTCACAGAAGCAAACATACAAAAAAAAAAAAAAAAAAAAGAAGAAGAAGTAGCATGGAGTCCCTGCAGAGGAAAACAAAAGGTAGATAATAAATGTGTATGCCAGGTGCGGTGGCGCATACCTGTAAATTCCAGCTCTTGGGATGCTGAGGCAGGAGGATCTCGAGGTCAAAGTCAGCCTCAGCAAAGATTAGGCACTTAGTAACTCATTGAGACCCTGTCTCTAATAAAATACAAAAAGCGCTGGGGATGTGGCCCAGTGGTCGAGTGCCTTTGAGTTCAATCCCTGGTATTAAAAAAAAAAAAAAAAAAAAAAAAAAAAAAAAGAAGAAGAAGAAGAAGAAGAAAAAGAAAAGAAAAGAAAGAAAATAAATGTGTAGGATTTGGCATGCAACATAGACACTGCAGAGCAGCTAGCTAATGTAAGGTGTAAACAGCATGGACATCTAGATGTGAGAGGTCAGGGTGAGGGCTCCATCCTGGCATCCAGTCTGTGGAAGGCAGGGACACTGCTGAGCTCCTATGATGCCTACGGAGCCCCGGAAATAATTATCCAGCCTGTGGGAAGCTTCTGGTTTTGTACTGGGTCCAACAGCCCGAAGCAAACCAGAATGGAGTCACTCCTGCTGTCACACAATCAAGAGGAACTCTGATAGAGGTCCATTTTCCCCCTGCCCCTAAACTGGAGGTTCTCAACAAACAATTGAAACTTGAGCCCTCAAAACTTCTCTCCTCTTTAACCCCATAACAACTCTGCAGAGGTGCCCTAATTGTCCCTCTGGGACACATTTCAAAACTCTAAGGATGCTTGAAATTTCTCATAGTCCTTAACCCTATAGAGTGTACTTTCCCATTATACATACATGCCTACTATAACGTATAATTTATAATCTAGACACAGCAAGAGATTAAGAACAGCAATTCAAAATAAAATAAAACAGTTATAACGACGTGCTGTAACAAATGCCTGAGTTACACGTTTTTCACTTCTGTTATTTTTCCATTTATTTGTGGACATTGGGGAACGGAATCCTGAGAAATTTCTGACGACTAAATTAAGAAACAATTACTGAGTGCATCTCTGCAGACCTTTTTTCCGCTACTGCAGGCGTCACAAAACACACCTGGTGACCCTTTGGAAACACCCTTTTTTGTTTTGCAAGTCATAGCTGAGTTTGGTTTGTCCCCAGACCTGTCCACACTCCTCCTCCTCCTGTCCACTCTCCTCCTGTATTAAAGTCATTTGCGCTCAACTCTCAACAAAGGGCAGGCCAACGTAGCAAGTGTTGGGGTTCAGAGCCCTCTGCCTGCCTTTTCGGGTCCTCTTAGGGCCAGGAGGTGGCTGGTGTCTTGCAGGAGCTGTTGCCCAATGGGCGCAGTGCTCCAGGGCTCTGCCAAGCGCTGGGCGGAATGGGACCCGAGGGGACACTAAGATTTTAAAAACCACAGATGGGGGATTCAAAGCACCCAGAGATGAAGTTTAGCGAGCAGACAAGATTTCCTGGGAGTATCTGAACAGGCGGCAAGGAGCCCCACAGCCCCCAGCGTACCAGGCGCTTCTCTTAAAAGGGACTAGGAGCTTCCCTAGGCGGTTCCCAGGCTCCACCACTCCAGGACCTGCAGGACTTGCAGTCCAGGACACGCTGGTGATGAGGCAACCAGGGAGGTTGGGGGGAGTCACTGTGACTTCACATCTTGTGGGGGGTAGGGGACAAAGTCCTGCTGGGGAGGGTACAAAGAGGGAAGGGGCGGGGGCGTGCCTTAGAGTCCTGGGGAGAGGGAATGAGGTGGCTCAGTGGGGGTGGGGACAGCAGGGCTGTCTCCCTGCTGAAAGGACCAGGATGCTCAGGGTCGCAGTGGGCGGCCTGGAGAACCTGGAGCGGGACCTGCGTGTCCTAGTTCTGGGAAGGGGACCCAGCTGGTTGGGGCGGGGATAGGAGAAGGTCAAGGTTCACACATGGCGGTTTATAGTGTGGGGGGTGTTGGTGGGCACAGCTGCGCTGGGGCGGATGGGGACTCAGGGGCCAAGGAGCAGGACAGGGCGTGTGCTAGAGTGGGGGGTGGGCGGGGGTGAGACAAGGGGTGCCTTAGTGTTGGCTCAGGGGAACTGGGGCTGGGAGGGGAGGCGCCCTGGAGCAGGACAAAGCCTGTCTAGGGGAGACCTGGCCATATAGCAAAGGCAGTGAAGGGCGTGTCCTGGGGGAGGGACAGAGGCGTGCCTTAGTATTGGCGGGCACCACTGAGTTGGGGCTGGAGGGGGAAGCGCCTAGGAGCCTCCTGGGGCCTTCCTAGGGTAAGACAAGGCAATAAGGTGGGGTGGGGTAAGGGGCATGTCCTAGAGTAGGGGTTGGGCGCACTGGGGGTGGGAAAAGGAGCCTGTCCTAGAGTGGGGGTGGCCTGCTGAGGTGGGGAAAGGGGTGTGTCCTAGAGTGGGTGGTGGCCTGCTGGGTTGATGAAAGGGACCTGTCCTAGAATGGGGACTGCTGGGGTGGAAAAAGGGGCGTGTCCTAGAGTGAGGAGTTAACTGCTGGGGAGGGGAAAGGGGCGTGTGCTAGAGTGGGGTGTGGACTGCTGAGGGAGGGGAAAGGGCCTTGTCCTAGAGTTTCAAGGTAACTGGTGGGGGAGGGGAAAGGGGCGTGTCCTAGAGTGGGGAAAGGGGCGTGTCCTGCTGGGGGTGGGGGGATGGGGAAGGGGCGTGTCCTAGAGTGGGGAGTGGACTGCTGGGGGTGGGGAAAGGGGCGTGTCCTAGAGTGGGGAGTGGACTGCTGGGGGATGGGAAAGGGGCATGTCCTAGAATGGGGAGTTGACTGCTAAGGGTGGGGAAAGGGGCGTGTTCTAGAGTCCGGAGTGGACTACTGGGGTGGGGGGAAAAGGGCGTGTCCTAGAGTGGGAAGTTAACTGCTGGGGGAGGGGAAAAAGGCGTGTCCTAGAATGGGGAGTGGATTGCTGGGGGTGGGGAAAGGGGCGTGGCTTAGTGGTCCTGGCCACCCCAGAGCTGAGGGTGAGAGGGGAATGAGCCAAGAAGCAAAATGGGGCCTGCCTAAGGGGAGACAAGGCCTTAAGGTGGGGCAAGCAAGGGGCGTGTCCTAGAGGGGTGGGGGTTGACGTGCTGGGGGAGGGACAAGGGCGTGCCTTATTGTTGGGCACTGTGGAGCTGGCTGAGGGGGACCAAGCGCTGAGGTGAGGACGGGATGTGACTTAGTAGGGGAAGGGGCGGTGCCGGATCCAGGGGGGGGGCCTAGTGTTGGAGGGACCTTCTGTGCTGAGGAGAGGGGAGAGAGGTTCCAGAGAGCGGGACAGCAGTGGCTTAGACTGTTCTGGGAACTCACCAGCAGCATGAGGGAGGGGGCGATGGGCGTGACTGGGGGGCTCAGGTCAGCCCTCGTCTGGACTGGATGCTTTTCAGGGAGCAAGGGGGCGAGATGGCCATATGGACAGGGGACAGGACCGCAGTCTCAGCGGGGGTCACTTCCAATTTGGGGGAGGGGCAGGACTGTTTCTTGACAGGCCCTGGCTGGGAGAGAGTACCCAGAGGGGACAGAGGGCTTCGATCTCACAGGGGAGAGAAGGGCATGGCGCTGTGTGTGATTGGGGGTGGGGGGGCTCACAGCCTTGCCAGGGTGGGCCAGGGGACATGCCTTATAAAGACTGGGGGACCTGCACATGGATGTTAGGGGGACACGGGGCATGTAGTTGGGGAGGGGTTCCGGCTTAGAATCGGGAGGGGCCGAGAAGCAGGTGCTAGTGGGGCGACACTAAAGGGCATCTCTATGGACCTAGTGTTGGGGAGCCAGTCCGTGATGGGGCAAGGAGAGGGTCTTGGAGGGGTTCGGAGGCCAAAGAGTCTCAGCGTGGGGAAGGCGAATCTCCGAGGCCACAAGGTGGGGTGCGTCACCCTGCTGGCCCCTGGCCCCCTTCCTGCTCCGCCTGCGCCCCTTCCTTCCTGCTGGCCCCCCACCCTCCCGCTGCGCCCCACCCCAGCGCTGCTTTCCAGGCCGCGCAGAAAAGGCGCCTGGGGCTGGGTTTCGGTGATTCACTGTCTCAGGGCACCTCCGCCTCCTCCCCAGGGGGCCGCGCTCTTCCCCTCCCTGGGCCTAAACGGGTGATGCGCATCCCGCGGTCCTGCGTGCACCCCTCTGCCCCGTGGATCCCGTGGTTGCGCGCCGTCGCCCCAGCGGGACCGTGACCCCAGGCCTGGGCACAGAATCCGCCCCCGCCAGAGTCTCCGCCCACCGAGCTGAGAGGCGTGAGTTGTGGACCGCAGCGGCTTCATCCAATTAACCTCCCAATTCTGGGCCTCCAGGATGGCGCCTGGAAACTGGGTTTCCCGGGTTCCCCCCGCCCAGCGAGGCTGGGACTTTGAAAGCTGTTTAATCCGGGTGGGCCCTGAGCACGGTGAGCCCCGAGACAGCCAGGGCAGCGCAGGGGCCCGTTTCTTCATCCCACCAAGGGTCTGTAAACAGCCCCAACCCCCTTATTGAATCCGTGAGAGTTCAGCTCCACCAGGCTCTGCATTTGGAATCTGTAGGGTGCTGGACTCTGGCTCCACGGTTGCTCACAGGGCCTGGGGTATCTGTGTGCTAAGCTAAGGGGACCCTGGGCTAAGGGTCTTCTTACTGGGGACATGCGTGATCGTGTTCTTGGCTGGACCCTGATTCTTTTTTTTTTTTTTTTTTTTTTTTTTTTTTTTTAACCGAGGGATTAAACTCAGGGGCACTCGACCACTGGGCCACATCCCCAGCCCTTTTTTTTTTTTTTTTTTTTTTTTTTTTTTTTTTTTGTATTTTATTAGACACAGGGTCTCACTAAGTTGCTAAGTGCCTCGCCATTGCTGAGGCTGGCTTTGACCTCGTTATCCTCCTTGCCTCAGCCTCCCAAGCGCTGGGATGACAGGCGTGCACCACCGCGCCTGGAAGCAATTGCTTTCCAGAGCCATGCAAGGCGCAGAGTGCAGGTTGCAGCCCAGCTATGTGACCTCCTGGCCCTGTCACCCACAGCCCTGCAATGGCCCATTCCGTGCAATTTAAATAATAGAGCTGTGAGCTACTTTCCTCTCATGGGCATCTCTGGAAAGTATCATTGTGGTCCGCCAAAAAGTGAGTCCTTCAGTGTTAGGCCAAGAAATGGGAGGGACAGAAGAAGGACCGAATTCTAAAGCCAGGAGCCCGCTGGGCTTTGGAAGGCAGGCTGAGAGCTCTTGGGAGTTCATCCGCCATGAACAGATCAGTGGTGACCTCTGCATTAGCCCTTTCCATAAAGGAGGCAGTTGGCCACATTACTCTCTTTGGAGTCCAAGTGCTAAGGTGGGCTGAGGCCACACTTTTGTTAGTACAAGTCAGACACCAACATTGGCCCAGCACAGCCCGGAAGCCCAAGGTGATAAATATGTTCATTGCAATTAAAAATGTGTGCTGGGTGCGATGGTGCACGCCTGCAATCCCAGAGTCTTCAGAGGCAGAGGCAGGAGGACCACAATTTGGAGGCCAACTTCAACAACTCAGTGAGACCCTATCTCTAAATAAAATACAATATAGGGCTGGAGATGTGGCTCAAATTCAACAACTCAGTGAGACCCTATCTCTAAATAAAATACAATATAGGGCTGGAGATGTGGCTCAGTGGTCAGGTGCCCCTGACTTCAATTCGAGTACCCAATAACGACCATCTGTGGATGTAGTGAGTTAAATTAAAAGCACACGGGTGTGTCGGCTTATCAAAGCCATATCAGGGAAACCAGAATTTTGAGCTTACCCATCTCACCACAGGTAACCCTGTCACCTGAGACCCATTCAAGGAGAGGCAGGCATGGGGTAGTGGTGCACACCTGTAATACCAGCACTCAGGAAGCTGAGCCAGGAGGATCACAAGCTGGACGCCAGCCTCAGCAACTTAGTGAGGCCCTAAGCAGCTTAGTGAAATCCTGTCTCAAAATTAAAAAAAAAAAAAAAAAAATTAAAGGGGCTGGGGATGTGGCTCAGTGGTTAAACACCCCTGGGATCCATCCCCAGGAGCCCTTCCCCAAAAGAGGGAACTGTGGCCTCTCTCCTCCTCCTCCTCCTCGCTCAGCTTCCTAGAAATACAATAGATGGTTTGCTCACAACAATTCCACAATGATTCTGAATGATTAACCCTGAGTCGACGACAAAATTCCGTTCTTTTTCCTCCAAAAGCAGAATCTTCCCCTGGTTGAATAAAGAAAGACGCACAGAGAAAGACAAAGGCAAGAGAGAAGAGGCCACAGAGCGATGAGGACCAGGAGACCTCGACTGACATTGTCCTTCGTTTCCCCTCACTGTTCTGACTTCGTAGGGAAACACTTAAGGTTCTCTCATTGAAAAGCTCCAATACTAGGGAAGGGTGTGGACCGAACTACATGAATACCTAGCACCAAAAAAAAAAAAAAAAAAAAAAAAAAAAAAAAAAAAAAAAAAAAAATCATAGCATGATGCATCATTATAATGCACCGATAAAAATGGGGGGAAAAGGGAAAAACTGGACAAACCCCCGGTTTGAGATGGGATGATGAAGGATTTTTTAAATGAAGAGACAGAAAACTTGCAAGATCACAAAAACGAAAGTAAAAAAAAAAAAAAAAAAAAAAAAAAAAACAGGCGCTACTGTTCCCCCATCTGGCCGCCAGATGGCGCCGTCTGCAGCCCGGTGCAGACACTCTGGGCCTCCACAGAGCCAGGGATTCTCCCCTCGCCTAGAAGAAGGTTCTGAGGTCCCCCTGCTACCAAGTCACCCTCACCATAGGGACCCTCAGCATCAGCATCGCCTTGGCCACCATCCATGTCCCAGAATGTCTCCTGTTATTTGCAAAATAGCATGCAATTCACTGGGATAAAATTTCAAAGCAAAGCAGATGGTTCTCTTCTTTCTTTCTTTCTTTCTTTCTTTCTTTCTTTCTTTTTTTTTTTTCTTTCTTTCTTTCTTTCTTTTTTTTCTTGTACTGGGGATTGAACTCAGGGGCACTGGGCCACATCCCCAGCCCTTTTTTGTATTTTATTAGAGACAGAGTCTCACTGAGTTGATAAGAGCCTCGTCAAGTCTGAGGCTGGCTTTGAACTTGTGAACCTCCTGCCTCAGCCTCCCAAGTGATGGGATAACAGGCCTGAGCTACCCGCGCCCAGCTAGAGACCCTGTCTCTAATAAAATACAAAAAAAATGGCTGGGGATGTGGCCCAACGGTCCAGTACCCCTGACTGAGTTCAAATCCCCAGAAACAAAAAAGAAAACAAAACAAAACAAAAAAAATGGAGGCAGGGTCTCGCTGAGTTGCTTAGAGCCTCACCATGGCTGAGGCTGGCTTTTAATTCGCGAGCCTCCTGCGTCAGCCTCCCAAGTTCTGGGATGACAGGCATGGACCACCAGGAGCAGCTTGAGTTGGTGCATTTAGATCCCATTGGCTCATGCAACCATAAGACACAGAATACTAGGTATTTGAGGCTGACATATGGCTTTACAAATAACTCCTTGTATTTTTTTTTTATTTTTTTTTGGTGGTAGGGATGCAACTTAGGGTCACTAGACGCCTGGGCAACATCCTCAGTCCTTTTTTATATTTTATTAGAGACAGGGTCTCTAGCCAGGCGCAGTGGCTCACGCCTGACATCCCAACACTTGGGAAGCTGAGGCAGAAGGTTCACAAGTTCAAAGCCAGCCTCATCCATGGCGAGGCTCTTAGCAACTCAGTGAGACCCTGTCTCTAATAAAATACAAAAAAGGGCTGGGGATGTGGCCCAGGGGACGAGTGCCCCTGAGTTCAATCCCTGCTAATGCTGAAAATAAATATTAATACATTTGAAGTACAAATCCAGTAAACTATTCTATATCATATACTTTTATGTACAAAATTATACTACATACTAGAGTTTACACACAAATACAACCATAGTATACGTAAGATTATATCATAGTTTGAGAGAGTGAACAACATATGCTAAAAACTTAAAATACAAGAAAATTGAATCTAAAAAACAGGAGAGATGGAGCCAAGAAAATCATGTTACTTTCACATCTTCATGCTGATGCAATGCTCACATTCACTCCAGGTTTCATTTTCATTACCCATAAATAGACAAAAGAGAAATGAAGGCAAACACCATTTTCACACACCTATAGTGGGTTCCTCAAAAAAGAGGTTGGTTTGCTGAAGGCAGTGCATGACTCTATCATGCTGAAACAGCAGGATCACAAATTCAAAGCCAACCTAGGCAACTTAGCACCAAAGTAATCCAGTGACAACATGTCTCAAAATTAAAAAAGAAAAAAAAAAAAAAAGAAAAAACACAAACTTAAAAAGGACTGGGATGTGGCTCATTGTTTAAGCATCTCTGAGTTGAATCCCTGGTACCAACATAAATAAATAAATAAAATGAAATAAAAAAATAACCCAAGTCTGAACAATCTAACAGGAACTAAAATAACTGAACGTCTCAACACATTTCTACATATAACTGTTTTCTACAATGTGAGTTCTTCAATGCTGTTCAGAGACCTGGAAATTTGAAAGTGTTACCACATTTTTTAACGAGCAAAAGGATTTTCCCTGATATGAATTATTTTATGTCTTTAAAGGAAGCTGTGAATGTTGAATACTGCCCACATTGCTTCTCCACAGGACTTTCCACAGTATCAGTCCTTTCATACAACTGAACAAAACTAGAAAATCTGAACACTTCATATTTCTGACTTGCATGGGATTTATTCATTTTGCCATGAAACTTTCAACAAGAATCTTACCAGTCTTGAGAAGGAACTGAGAAAGTAAAAGATCTCCCACATTTCTCACATTCACAGGGCTTCTCTCCATGAGTATTTTTTATATATGAGAAGAAAAATATTGCTGGGATATGAAGTTGACCTGATGTAGCAAATCCCCCACATTCAGAATATTTGTTTTCCAGTGTGAGTAAAATGGCCTTGAAGGCAACAGGAAAATGAAATGATATGTCATATTTTTCATATTTAAAACAATCATTCAGTCAATTTGGTGGTGTATGTTTTAAATCCCAGAGACTCTAGAGGGTGGTTTGAATAATCACTAGGTGAAGCCAGCCACAACGATTTAGCAGGACCCTAAGTAACTCAGCAAAATTCTATACCCCCCCAAAAAATTGATAAAAGGTATACAAAAGTGGCTCATTGGTAGAGTAACAACAGACTAAATCCACAGTACAATATATATATTCGGCAGAGTGAGGCCTTTCTCTTCATTGAAGATGACATGAAATATTGATTTACAACATTTTGCATTCAAATAATTTTTCTCCAGTAAACTTCCTTTATGTTATGACTGAAACAGTAATAAGAAAAGACTTTGCCAATTGTTTTCATCAGAAAGATTTCTCTGCACATACGTTCGTTCACATGAGAGAAGCAGAAGGGATGTGCCAAAAAATTTTCACATTTTTTACAGTCATGGGTCTTCTTTCCAGTGTGTCTCCTTTCATGTATGTGAAGCTGAGAGAATGTAACAAAGGTTTTTCCACATTCTTTTCATTCATGTCTTCATTCATGTACGCATTCATCCATGCCTTGAAGATGACTTTATGTGTCATAAGCTTTGCCAATTTTTTACATTCATAAACATTCATTAGGCTTCTTTTCTGTATGAGTTTTTTCATGTATCTGAAGGGAAAAGAAAGTAATGAAGGCTTTTCCACATTGTTTGCATTCATAGGGCTTCTCTCCAGTATGTCTTTGTTCATGTCCTTAAGGTACGAGTGAAGGCTTTGCCACACTGCTTACATGGATTCTCTCCAAAGTCTTCTTCCATGTACTTAAGTTCACTGGATGTAGCAAAGGCTTTTCCACATTGTTTGCATTCATAGAGCTTCTCTCCAGTATGTGTTTGTTCATGTACCTTAAGGTAAGAGGAAGTAGTGAAGGCTTTGCCACACTGCTTACATTCATAGGGCTTCTCTGCAGTATGTGTTTGTTCATGTACCTTAAGGGTAGAGGAACGATGAAGGCTTTGCCACACTGCTTACATTCATAGGGCTTCTCTCCAGTATGTGTTTGTTCATGTACCTTAAGGTTAGAGAAAAAACTGAAGGCTTTGCCACACTGCTTACATTCATAGGGCTTCTCTCCAGTATGTGTTCGTTCATGTACTTTAAGGTAAGAGAAAGTAGTGAAGGCTTTGCCACACTGCTTACATTCATAGGGCTTCTCTCCAGTATGTGTTTGTTCGTGTACCTTAAGTTAGAAATCTGAGTGAAGGCTTTGCCACACTGCTTACATTCATAGGGCTTCTCTCCAGTATGTCTTCTTCCATGTATGTGAAGTTCACTGGATGTAGCAAAGGCTTTTCCACATTGTTTGCATTCATAGGGCTTCTCTCCAGTATGTGTTCGTTCATGTACCTTAAGGCAAGAGGAAGTAGTGAAGGCTTTGCCACACTGCTTACATTCATAGGGCTTCTCTGCAGTATGTGTTCGTTCATGTTCCTTAAGGGTAGAGGAACGATTGAAGGCTTTGCCACACTGCTTACATTCATAGGGCTTCTCTCCAGTATGTGTTCGTTTATGTACCTTAAGGCAAGAGGAAGTAGTGAAGGCTTTACCACACTGCTTACATTCATAGGGCTTCTCTCTAGTGTGAATATGTGTGAATAAAATGCTGATGAAGGCTTTGCCACACTGCTTTTCAAAATTAGAAAAAGGTTAGAGAAAAAACTGAAGGCTTTGCCACACTGCTTACATTCATAGGGCTTCTCTCCAGTATGTGTTCGTTCATGTACCTTAAGGCAAGAGGAAGTAGTGAAGGCTTTACCACACTGCTTACATTCATAGGGCTTCTCTCCAGTATGTGTGTCGTTGAAGGCATGTACCTTAATGGTTCAAAAGGACAGAGAGTGAAGGCTTTTCCACATTGTTGACATTCATAGGGCTTCTCTCCAGTGTGAGTTCGTTCATGTGAGTGAAGGCTATAGGACTGAGTGAAGGTTCTGCCACACTGTTGACATTCATAGAGCTTCAATCCAGTATGAATTTTCTGATGTAACTTAAGGTGAGAGGAATGATTGAAGCTTTGCCACACTGCTTACATTCATAGGGCTTCTCTCCAGTATGTGTTGGTTCATGCACCTTAAGGCTAGAGGAAGTAGTGAAGGCTTTGCCACACTCCTTACATTCACAGGGCTTCTTTTCAGTATGTGTTTGTTCATGTGAGTGAAGGTGAAAGGACTGAGTAAAGGCTTTGCCACACTGCTTACATTCATAGGGCTTTTCTCCAGTATGAATTTCCTGATTTAACTTAAGGTAAGAGGACATAATGAAGGCTTTTCCACATTGTTGACATTCATATGACCCTTTTCTCCAGTGTGAGTTCTACCATGTGTGTGATGCTGAGAGGATCTAGCATAGGCTTTTCCAAATTCTTTACATTGTAGGGCTTCTCTTCAGTATGTTTTCTTCTATGTACATGAAGATCACTGGTTCTAGCAAAGAGTTTTCCATATTGTTTACATTTATAGGGCTGTTCTCCAGTATCTGTTTGTTCATGTACCTTAAGGTGAGAGGACCACGTGAAGGCTTTGCCACACTGCTTACATTTAAAACTTTTACTTCCACTGTGTGTTATCATGTGTCCTTGATCACCTGTGACAGGAAAAATGGCTTCACCACATTGTTTACATTCACAGTGATGCCAACCAGTGTGTGTTTCTTCATGACTTTGAGTGGAACTGGGACAAATGACGCCTTTCCCACATACTGCACATTTATAAGGTCTATCTCCTGTTTGTATTAACATTTGTGTCTGAACTCTTTTAAGAGAAACCAGAGATTTTCTGTATTGTTCAGAGTCACATCGCTTCTCTTCACCTTCCTCATGCTTATTGCGTTTGTGTCCAGAGGGAGATGTGATCTGCCTATAATGGAATGAAGGACATATAAAGTCGTCTGCACACCTAATGCAGTCACATGGATTTACTCTATTAAAATTTATCTTTGTCCAGTTAAGAATTGGAATCTCATTGAAAGTTTCCCCACACTATCTTCTTATACTTTGAAGTTTCATATATGTTTTCTCTGAAGAATTACGAGCACATGATCAATGCATGATTCATTCATGATATTCTATTTATTTATAGGTCCTAGGTTTACATTACTCACAAAATCAGGTAAAAGCTAGGATGAGCTTACATTCCTACAAACATTAGGTAAAGCATAAGTTTGCTAACTTGTTCAATTTGCCTGAAAATAAAGATATTAAAAAGAAATAATCCATTGCAAAACAGCTTCCCTATGGCTATTATCCAAATAGTCCTGTTCACATATGCAATTCATAATACATTTTGCATGTCAGGTACTTTGAATAGACTGAATCACTAATAGAAATAACTGTATATTTCTGGTAAGAGAAATCTTATCAGAATAAATATATTTCAAGATTTTCATATTATTTGGTTTGTTTTGAAAAATTATATGACATTTCAGATTCACTCAACAACTTCTTTATTGAGTACAATACCTTAGATTGCTTTCAGAATTTTCGATCTGATCTTCCAAGATTTTGTCATCCCATTTGTTACCTAAAATGCCAGACCAGAACAATCGTTATAAATTTTTAAGAACTAGAAAAGCTTTGCAAAGTTCTAGGAGCATTTTCTGCTGCAAAAATTCACCAAATGATTCCCTTTTCATGTTTTACTTAAGTGACCAAAACAAACATGAGTTCTCTTTTCCATTGATTATAGAAATATCAGTATTACCTATAAAAGCCAGGTTTCTGTGGACTTCCTGCATAACATCTCTGTAAAGGTTCTTCTGGGATAGATCCAGCAAAGCCCATTCTTCTTTGGTGAACTTCACAGCCACATCCTCAAAGGTCACTGAGATCTAAAATATTCCATAAATGTATAGTAGATGTCAGGATAGACTGACAGCATGAGAAATCTATACTCGACAGTCATAATGTGTATCTCTGCCTGATCTCTTTTGTTACTGGCTTGCTTGTCTTCAGGTTTCTTATTTTTATTTCAGTGGCAAAATCCATTCAATTTTCATGTATAAGTAATGAAAACAAATTCATATAAAAAATAATTTATATTTATATTAATAAGGGGGCCAGGTTATCTAGCCCAGGATACCATATGACTAGGACCTATAAACAATTGACTTGTTTCCTTTAAAAAATAGTTATTTTGAATAAACACAGAAAAGTGTGAAGTGATTATTTTTTCCCTCAAGCATAATATTCAAAAATAGCAAACAAATGCTTTCAAAAGGGTTATTCTTGCCATGGATAGTGGCACAAACCTGTAATCCCAGAGAACTGGGAGTCTGAAGCATGAGTTGTATACGGTGGAGGCCAGTTTCCAACATAAGTGGGTCCAGATATCAAAATGTAATAAAAGGGTGTGTGAAGAGGGGCAGGACACTGGGGATGTCTCTGATAAAGCCCCCTAGTTTTGATCTCCAATATAAAAAAATTTTTTTTTCCAATATTTCCCTTAGGTGAAAAATGAAAACAAATAGACTGTGTTTATTTGAAACATAGTGGGAAGTACGAATGTTTGGTGATGATTGAAAATGGACAGCAAGGTGGCATTTTAGACAGCAGGAGGCAACTGCAATTTGATAAAACCTACAGCAGCCTTTGGAGGAGCTTAACTGAAAGCAACAAAGTGGATTTGTGACTTTGCTTCCTACACATTTGAAAGAGTGGATTCAGTCAACCCTCAGGGAGGTAAGGGGTCACCATGGACATGAGCCACACATCAAACCCCATTGAACAAGGGGACATACACCAAGGGCAACCTACTATGAGGGAGTCCGCCATGCTCTGCAGCTCACCCACACAACAAAGCCCCAAGGAGAAGCTGACCTTGTACCTTCAGCCCTGGCCGCAAACACACCATTTTTGTCTTCTGTGGTGAATGAAGTCCTTCTAGTATTCACTGGGCACCAGAGATGGCAGGGGACAAAGGCTACACAAAGTCACTGGGCCCCAGGAGCAGAGAACATGAGACTGGAAAAAGAGTAGCTCAGTTTCTGATAAAGAAAACCTCCTAACATTATAGAACCCCACCTTTTCTCTTATACTGTGCACTTTTTGGACAGTTTCACATCAACGTCCCTTATTTGTGGTCTCCACGCCTGTCCCCGAATTGTGACTGACAGTAATATCATCCAATTCTGGCTGGAACTGGCTAGTGTGACCAATTCTTGGCTCCAGCCCTTTTCAGGAGCAGCTTCCAGATTGTGCTGGAAACTAATTCAGGTAGAAAGCATTTGCTTTGCATCTGGTACAGAAGGTAACATCTGGGACTAAGCTATGCTTCAGTGACCATGTGCTTTCCTGGCATGGGTGAAACCTTGGGTTTTAACTCCAAAACAAAAACAAACAACAGTTATTCGGGGAGGATGACACAGAAGGAACCCAAGGTCAGGTCAGTGTCTGCAAACAGTAACAACATATCTTAAAATAAAATGAAAAGTTTGAGGACCTAATTCAGGGATGGAGATTCAGAAAGCTGGACAGAGATCATGGCTCCATCAGTGGTCCCTGTGATAAGTGTGTTTCACAAGAGTCTTGGCTTCCTCCTATGTGAACGGGCCATGGAGTGATCATCAACATGTGTGTACATGACAGGGTGAGGCACAGTGGGTATAGGAACACAGAGTTTATTTGGGACAAAACAAAGATGATCCCTAGCAGAAAGAAATTTTGCCCACAGAGATTTTGTGCTCTGGAATCAGCATTCCCATCATCTGGGTTAATAGATCATTAAGGAAAAAAAAAAAAAATAGAGGAGGATCAGTAGAAGAGGTGGCAGCAAACCTTTGGTTGTGCTTCCCTGATTGAGGAGAGCACCAAAGGGACTGATGGTGGGTGACCACTTGCATCACATATCACAAAGAAGGACTTTTTTTAAAAGACAAGTCTCTTCCCAGGGCTGTCTTCTATCTTGGGCTATGTTAGAATGACCTGGATGGCTTCAGTCTTGGGCCTCCTGATTTCCAAAGAAAATGATTTATTGGCCTCTTCCACTTATTGGGGTGGGATGCTTGAGACACTTGAGGCACTTTAGTTTGACAACAGCTGCATCACCCTGTAGTGGGAGTGAGGAGGCTGGCATGAAAGGCCCCATGGAGAACCAGCCTCCCATGAAGTCTCCCAGCCTGCAGGTCATAACACTGTCAGTGGAAGAACTAGCTACTCACACAAGGTCAGGTTCACCACCTTCCTCAGCAGCAGGGTTAACCAGGGGCCACAAAGATTCATTCAGCCTCCAAAGCTCTGGCGAGACAGGATACTGTTAAGTCTCTTATGGATTTTCAGGAAGATCATAAAAAGAGATGTCTTCTCTCATCCCTGACAACCCTTCCCCAGCTCCCATTATGCTTGTGAGATGGAGCATATTTAATTTTTAAAAGTAGTTAATGCAAGAGTAGAACATGATATCAACTGTACAGCTTTGGAGTAGTTTTGTAACTTTACTTGCACTGAAAGCACAAATGAGATTCACACGCCATCATTCATCCTTGAATGGAGACATCCTGCAGAAGAAGTGTGAAGTGTGAGGAAAAGTGCCCCCTTACTGCCTCCTGCAAGATCATAGAGTACATGTTAGCCACAGATTGTGTCACCTGAGCAGCAAGTGGATAGAGGCACTAAGATACCCCCTGCTTCCACGATGTGGGGTATTTGCACACAGCATATCAATAACCTTTGGGAAACAGGTGAGTTTACATAACACTGAGGGAATCGCATCCTCATCCAGGACATGAACGGCCTTACTATAGGATCATCCCCATGATCGGGACTGAAGATTAAAAATTGGCATTTTGAAATTCATCCTCAGGAAACAGCATAAAAGCAGCAGCTATATTCAGGTTGTCATGATTCTAAATTCAATTTTTAGTTGGTCAAATGTCATTTAATTATCAACACATAAAGGTTTGTTATACTCTAGAGACTAGAAATTCATCTAACATGTAATGTGAAAGGCTTTTTCCTATTCAGCAACGTCTTTTTAACAATCCTTTCACATTAAAATTATTTGTATAATTATAACATAAAACATTAATTGCTATAATAATGTTATTTCATCATATGCATACATTTTTAATGCTTAAATATAGAGACTGTTTTCACATTCTTTATGGTGTTTGAATGGAAAAGTCTTACAAGTTTGATAAAGTACACATCATCAAATTTTCTTTTTTGGTGGTGTAGTGCTTCTTTCCTGTCATCCCAATGCCTCAAAAGACTGTTACAGAAGGATTGTGAGTTCAAATAAAGTCTTGCCAACTAAGTGAGACCTAAGCAACTCAGTGAGACCCTGTCTATAAATAAAACATAAAGAAGTGCTGGGCATATTGATCAGTAGTTAAGTAACCATAGGTTCAATCCTCCATAACAAAATGTAAATAATTAATTAAAAAATTTCTCCTGATTGTGCCTTCAGTGAAATTTTTTTTTTTTTTTTTGTACCGGGGATTGAACTCAGGGACACTTGACCACTGGGCCATATCCCCAGCCCTTTTTTGTATTTTATTAGAGACAGTGTCTCACTGAGTTGCTAAGTGCCTGGCCATTTCTGAGTCTGGCTTTGAACTCGCAATCCTCCTGCCTCAGCCTCCAAAAGTGCTGGGATTACAGGCGTGTGCCACCACGCCCGGCTTCAGTGTAATTTTTAAGACATTTTTTCTCTGTCAAGATCACCAAAAAGCCGGGTGCGGGGGCACACCCCAGTAATCACAGCACTTTGGGAGGCTGAGGCAGGAGGATCGCGAGATCAACCCAGCCTCAGCAATGGCAAGGCACTTAGTAACTCAGTGAGACCCTCCCTCTAAAAAAAAAAAAAAAACACACACACACACACAAAAAGGGGCCGGGGATATGGCCCAGTGGTCGAGTGCCCCTGCGTTCAATCTCTGGTACCAAAAAAAAAAAAAAAAAAAAAAAAAAAAAAAATCATCTAAAACCCCTCCTGTTTTTGCCCTGAAATCTTTGTAATTTTAGTTTTCGCATTTGTGTCTGGTCCATGAGTGTAGCATTTTTACACTTTTTAAAATTTGTTCTTTTTTATATACATGACAATGGGGAATATTTGGACATACTATACATACATAGTGTATGATTTACTTTAATTAGAATCCCAGTGTTTTGGTTTTACATGATGTTTGTAAGAGCCCTAATAAGGAGATAGCTAAGATGGCGGCTAGCTGAGAGGCATAAGAAGTGTTTCAGTATTTACACCTGATATTCATGCATTTATCTAAGAAACTTTCTATGCCCGTGAACACTATGTGATGCACCTGTAAGTTTGAGCTGTTGACATGGTATACTTGTTAATGCAAAAAATATTTAACCGGGTGAGGTTGGCTAGAGGAGGTGGTTGGAGTTGCAGAGGTGGTCAGAACTAAGAGAGAAGTTAGAAGAAGCAAGAATAAAGAGCCTATTCATTTTTCAGTCTGCTTTCGAATTCTTTCTTGCGGTATTGTTGCTGCAGGAGGTGATAGGTGCAGGCGGCAACAAGTGGTGGCCTGTACCAGGAGTTCGGAATCAGCAGGTAAGAACTGAAAAGTCTTAAAGATGGGTTTGAAAATAACTAAGACCCAAGAGATAAAAGCTATGGAAAAGTTTTTTGATACAGCTGACTCAGTTGATAGTGAGGAAGAAAGTGATCAAGAAAGCATAGCCTCTGCTGAGTCAGTTTGGACCAGTAAGGATAGTATTGGTGTGGACTCAAAAATAATGAAGATTCGAGATGCTAAAGCTATCAGAGATTTATTAAAGATAGCTGAGGAATACGTGCTCTCAATTGAACCTGGGACTCAGGATGTTACTACCAGTGAAAGTGATAGTAGTGAGGAGGAGTCAAATAATCATGAAAGCACAGCCTCCTCCGCTGAGTCATTTAAGACCAGAAAGGAATGTCAAGTAGAGGAACCACTTGTGCCCTCAGGTCCCTGATGGGTTGAATCAATTACAGAAATCATGAGGGTTATTTCTGAACATTTTTGTGCCCTTGAAGCAGAGATTAACAGCCTTTCTGAGTGCATACGTACCCTCGAATGAAAATACCCGCAGGGACATTGGGATCTGCCAGTATTTGAAAATGAAAATGGGCAGAGGTACCACCAATCCCTAGACTTCAAAACAATAAAAAAATAGAATTTCTAAGAAGCAATAATGACCTATGGGCCCCAAGCTTCTTTCACGTTGAGCATGTTGGAGTCCCATTAACACTTTAACTTTAACCCCCTCAGACTGGAAAGGTTTATGTAAGGCAGTATTTAGTGGGGAACAATACTTGATTTGGAGGTCACAGTTCCAGAAGTTTTGTGTGGAAACAGCTAGAAGAAATGTGACTGCAGGATTTCCAGACTGTAACGTAGACATGTTAACTAGAGAAGGGCAGTTTGCTGACTTAGAGGTTCAAATTCAGTATGATCCTGGAGTTTATGCTCAAATATACACTGCAGCTGTTAAGGCATGATAAACTTTACAAGAAACTGGTGACTTACAGGGTAGCTTGTCTAAAGTAATTCAGGGACCTAATGAGTCATATGCTGACTTTGCTGATAGGCTTTTGTGAACTGCAGGCAGAGTGTTTGGAGGCGTTGATCAAGTTATACCATTGGTCATCCAGCTGGCATATGAAAACGCCAACAAATATTGTCAAGATGCTATCAGACCTTGGAAATCTAAAAGGGACCTTTCAGTATATATAAGATTATGCAAAGATATAAATGACATTTTTGTCACAGGAAATGTGATTGAACCAGCAATGAGAGGTGTGTTTCCCTCAAAATTTCACAAGGGCTCAACCTAAAAATTATTATAATCAATTAGGTTATTATAGACAATATCCACAAATAGAAATAAGACCAAGCTCATATCATGCCCCAGGCCGCTGACCCAGGTGTAAAAAAGGAAACCATTGGGCCAATAAGTGCAGATCTAAATTTAATATTAATGGAAACATTTTGTCTAGGAATTCAAAAAATGGGGCACGGGGCCCTATGCCCCGGGGCCCACAAATGTATAGGGCATTGAAATAGGAGTATCCTCAAACATCCATCCAAATGATTCCTCGACACAATCCCTCTTACCCATTTACTTTCTTGTCAGAGGAACAAGAAAAAGTGCAGGACTAGACCTCTATTCCACCAACCAAATAGTGCAAAAGCACCTGAAATGGGGGTTCAACTGATTCCCACTGGAGTCAGGGGGAATTTGGTTTTACTGGCTTGGGACCTACATCTTCCCTCAGAGACTGTAGGACTTATCCTTGGTGAAGTTCTAAAAGCTTATCAGATTTTCAAGTGACTCCAGAAGTAATAGACTCAGACTACCAAGGAATTCCCCCATATTCATAATCAAGAGGTGATTGTTACATGATCTTAGAGAAATCAATAAAACCATGCAACCCAACCTGGACTGTTTGTGCGTCTGGCAAATCGTCATGTCAAATCTAATGTGATGTCACAAATAACAAAAACCGAGCTATCATAAAAAATTATTTCTTCACCATATATATACGTTTTCATCTTTCAAACAGTTTTGCACAAAATAATAAAAGACAGGTATTCCATATAATCCTCAAGGCCAAGGTATGGATCCAAATAACTTTAACTTCATTTAAGTTAAGAGCATTCAAATTTGGTAAACAATTAAAAAGTGAAGGTACCTTCCATCTTAACTTATAAGTATCTTTAGGACTTCTCTTCAGTAAGGAATATGACTAATACTGTTCAACCTGATATTTTGATATTTGTCATAGGATTGTTTTTATTGTAATTAACTTTATTTGTTAAATAGCTGATTAATTTAAATTGTTTCAACACGTATATTCATGGAAGGTTGATGTGTATGCAGAGGCTCAAAAGTTCCAGCTAACACATTATTTATTTTAAATCCTCTTAGTTTTTTTTTTAAATTTATCTTAAATATAATATTTTGTCAGCTAAATACCCTCAGTCTTTCTTTAATCTGTTCTCAATGTGATTTTTTGCCAGCTTATATTTATGGGAGCTCAAGCAGCAATGTGTGTGAGCAGAGATCAACTTCAATTATCTGATCTAATAATTCTATTTTTTAGTTTGACAACTCACTTCTTGACTCAGTGCTGGAATGGCACTGTCTTTCTTCTAATGATTGATGCTTGAGTTTCTAGGTAACGGGCCATGAAGATTTGCCGATGGCATTGTCTAGACATAAAAAAGAAGGCTGGTGCTACAGCTGCAGGGATCTCAATCGCTACAAGCATCTCTTCTGCTCAAGCATCAAACTACCTCACCAGCAGTGTGGTTTCTCCTCTGCATGCACGAGGCCTCCTAGTTCATCATGTTAGCAAATGGACATTTTGATAAATCTTTCTATGTTTAGGACATTGCATGGGAAAATGCCTTGCGGGTATTTGTCTAAAGAACTCTGTGCGTTACTTAAAGGAACTTAGGGCAGTTGATTCGTCTAAAGAACTACACTATTAAAGAAAACTTGTCTCATCAGTGCAAAGCTTGCCGTCCTGGAGTCATAGCATCTCCTCTTGTTTGGCTCAATTGGATGGCTGGTAGTCAACGAAAGATAAGATCCCCAAAGGGGGACAACCTAAGACAGGCACAGTCGATCTGGATGTGGTGAGGGTCATCACCCATTCACAGGAAGTCTCATTGACCGACATATCAACCTTAGACAGGAGTCAAGGGCACAGCCTTGATTATCCAATGACAGGTAAGAATGTTGGTTGCACATGTAGATGCCCTACAGCTATTCCTCTTTTAAAACAAAAGGGGGGAAATGTAAGAGCCATAATAAAAAATAGCTAAGATGACAGCTAGCTGAGAGCCATAAGATGTTTTTCAGTATTTTCACCTGATATTCATGCATTTATCTAAGAATCTTTCTATGCCCGTGAACACTTTGTGACGTACCTGTAAGTTTGAGCTGTTGGCACGTGTATACTTGTTAAGGCAAAAAGTATTTAACAAGGTGAGGTTGGCTAGAGGAGGTGGTTGGAGTTGGAGAGGTTGTCAGTGCTGGAGAGAGAAGTTAGAAGAAGCAAGAATAAAGAGCCTATTCATTTTCCAGTCTGCTTTTGAATTCTTTCCTGCAGTATCATTGCTGAAGGCGGCGATAGCTGCAGGTGGCAACAGATGTTGAATTAACCTTGTCATGTAGTCCTACATGAACATAGGAATGTTGTGTCCCAGTCTACTCTCTTTCCTATACCACACGCTCCCTTCCCATAATTTGTTTTTGTCTAATTCAAACTTATTATTAAATGAGAATAATGATACAATATATCAAAATATATGTAACTCTATGAAGGCAATTCTAAGAGGAAAGGTCATTGCATGGAGTTCATTCCTTCAAGATAAAAAAAAGATCAACCAATAAATGAACACTTCAAAGCCCAAGAAAAAGAAGAACAAATCAACCCCCAAAAGCAGTAGAAGACATAAAATAAGAAAAATCAGAGCTAAAATCAATGAACCTGAAAATCCCAGGAGTGCGTAAATACACAACTGAGTTCTACAAGAACTTTAAAAATAAATTAACACCAATATTTCTCAAACTATTATTTCATGAAATAAAAAAAGAACACTCCCAAACACATTCTATGAGGCTAATATCATCACCCTGATACCAACACCAGACAAAGACATGTAAAGAAAAAAAAACTTCAGACCAAATATCTCTATATGAACATGGATACAAAAGTTTTCAATAAGATTCTGGCAAGTCAAATACAAAAAACTATCAAAAAGATAATGCAAAACAATCAAGTAGGGTTCATCCCAGGATTACAAGGTTGGTTCAACATACAAAAATCAATAAATGTAGGGTTGGGGTTGTGGCTCAGCGGCAGAGCACTCATACGTGCGTGGTCTGGGTTTGATCCTCAGCACCACATAAACATAAATACATTGCATTTGTGTACAAATAAAGTAAATAAATAAATATTTTTATAAAATCAATAAATGTAAATCATAACATCAATAGACTCAAAGGTAAAAATCATATGTTCATGTCAATAGACACAGAGAAAGCATTTGATGAAACACAGCACTGCATTATGTTCAAAACACTAGAAAATCTACGAATAACAGGAACAAACCTCAACATTGTAAAGGCTATCTATGCTAAGACCAAGGCCAACATCATTCTAAATGTAGAAAAATTGAAAGCATTCTCTCTAAAAACTGGAACAAGACAGGGATGCCCTCTTTCACAACTTTTTTTCACAACTTTATTCATTTACCTGTGAATGCCATTATTTTATTCTCTTTTATTGCTGAATAATATTGCATTGTGTATATATACAACATTTTCTTTATCCACTCATCTACTGAGGGGCATCTAAGTTGGTTCCACAACCTATCTATTGTGAATTGTGCTTCTATAAACATTGATGTGGCTGAGTCCCTCTACTGTGCTGTTTTTAAGTCTTTTGGGAATAGACCCAGTAATGGGATGGCTGGGTCAGAGTGTGGTTCCATTCCTAGTTTTCCAAAGATCTCCATACTCCTTTCTATATTGGCTTCACTATTCTGTAGTCCCACCAGCAATGTATGAGTGTGCCTTTTTCCCATCATCCTCTCCAACATTTATTGTTGTTTGTGTTCTTAACAGCTGCCATTGTGACTGGAGTGAAAAGAAATCTTAGTGTAGTTTTGAGTTGCATTTATTGAATTTCCATATAATTTGAACATTTTTTCATGTATTTGTTGATTCATTGTATACTTCTGAGAAGCGTCTGTTCAGTTTCTTGGCTCATTTATTGATTGGGTTATTTGGTTTTTTGATGTTAATATTTTTAAGTTTTTTCTATATTCTAGAGATCAGTGCTCTATCTGACGTGCATGTAGTAGAGAGTTGATCCCAATTAGTAGGATATCATTACCCTAACTGCATGTTTGAAGACATGAATAGTATGAATGAACTTTGTATAGAAACAGTAATATTTAAAAGGTGCTCTATATGTGTATTATGAATTGTAATTCATGCTACCGTTATATATACAACAACTATGAATTAAATAAATGTTAGTAAATAAATAAATAAATAAAATTAAAAGGTATTAGGGAGTCAGGTCAGAAATGGGCTGAGAATTGGCCCAGTGCTCAAGTGCTCCTGAGTTCAATTCCTAGTACCAAAAAAAAAAAAAAAAAAAAAAAAAAAAAAAAAAAAAAAAAAAAACCTAAAATAAATGTAATGAGTAATAAAAATGATTATAATACAAAAGGTGCACAATGACAGGCATAAAATACACCAAATCAATGCAAAAACAACACCCTTTCTCACAAAGGAGTCTGAACTTTTCCATGATCTACGCACTCTGAAAAAAACACTTGAGGATTTCAGTAAATTCTGTGAAAGTCAGGGCATGGTTTCCTGTGTTTTCTTGGTGAAATTAAAAAAAAAAAAATTAAAAATGTAAATAATAGACTATATCTAAGACCAGCCAAAATGTTGTACACAACAAAGTGAGTAGAGAGAGCACTTAGGTTACTCCTAAATTTCTTAAGCTAAAAGTCCAGCTCCCAATCGGGTGGCCCTAGAAAGAGGCAGTTAGGAGGAAACAGGCGGTAGGTGACATGGTGGGAGTGCTCGCGAAGGAGATTAGCACCTTATTTAGACAGATGTATCTATCCTTTCCAGAAAACAGGTGCCATTTACTATATCACTGATAAAGTATTCAGTGATTAAAAAACAAAGTTGGGTATTTCAGGTATTGCCAAAATTGTCCTTTAAAATTTACAATGAAGACAGGTGTGATAGTGCACAACTGTAACCCCAGCAGTTCAGGGATCTGAGGCCCTAGGCAAAGCAGCAAGACACTGTCTTAAAACAAAGAATCTAAAAAAGGCTGGGGATGTGGCTCAGTGGCTAAGCACCTCTGGGTCCATTCCTGACACAAAACTATCATACAGTTAACATCAACCTACCAAGTCCAGACAACAACAACTACAAAAGTATTTTTTTTTTTTTCTGGTACAAGGGACTGAACTCAGGGTCACTTGATCACTGGGCCACATACCCAGCTTTTCATATATATATTATTAGTGAAGGGTTCTCACTGAGTTACTAGAGTTGCTAAGTGCCTTGCCATTGCTGAGACTGGCTTTGAATTCTTTATCCTCCTGTCTCAGGCTACTGAGTGCTGAGATGAGAGGCGTGCACACTGCGCCCAGCTACAACAAAAGTATTTTCTGTCAAATTTTCCATGTGTAAAGGACAGAAAGTGAGGTTTTCATGAAATTACATTTATAAATGTATCTACCACTGTTTTTTAGAAATGGACTTATATTCAACAGCAATAATGCAAGACAGACTTTCTCTGTATTTTAAGGGGCATTTTGGAATCTTGGACCTGGATATCAATTTGAAATCATTGAAATAACAAGATCTAATTCCACAAATTTTTGTACATTCTCAGGGTTAGCCAAAGATAAATAAGGTTTTTTTTTTGTTTGTTTTTTTTGGTTTGATACCAAAAATTAAAACTAGAGACACATTACAACTAAGCCACATCCCCAGCCATTTTTATATTTTAGTTTGAGACACAGTCTCACCACGTTGCATTAGGACTGGCTACGTTGCTAATGCTGTCCTCAAATTTGCAATCCTCCTGTCTCAAAATCTGGAGTAGCGAGGATCACAGGTGTGCTTCACTGTTCCTGGTTGTACATTAGGATTCTTAAAAATGCAAATGTAAGTAGACATTTAAATCCACATTTTTTCTCTCCTCTTTAATAATATTTCATCCTATTTGACTCTGAATAAATAAAACTGGGCCTCAAAAAAGTGAGCACATTATTTCAAAGTGATACACAGAAACCACCATTGCTGAGGGAGCAGAGGTATGTCAGGTTCATGGGGCAGGCAAGGTCATTGACAGTTGGAACATTCTCCCTCTGGGTCTTGCTCACAAAAGCATGCGGGTTCACCCTTCCAGGAAACCTTGACAATGACTCCAGTCTATGAGGCTTTTCAGGTTTGCAGAGCACTGCACTGTGGTGGGTGGTCCTTATGCCCTGGGAGAGTTTTTGCTCCTTTAAAATGTGAGAGAAAACAAGGGGCAGGAATCAATGCTGACCTGGCCCCTCAGCACCAGCATCCACAGGCTGACTGTCCACTCCTCTCTAAGGAATGAGAAAAAAATCTTGGGGGAAACAATGTTCCAAAGAAGTAACAGTCTATATGAGGCTTATTCTAGAAGCTTCCTTAGACCCAGGGCCCTCAGCTCCTCCCCTGAGAAGCTGCATCCCACACCTCAGGCTGTCCTGTAGAAGAAGCTCATCCAGGTGCTGAAATCTCTTAACCGTTCAGGGAATAGGGCAGATGTGGGCACCTTGTGGCAGCTCCAGAAAAAAATAGTGGCTGAGGACAAGAGACCCTGTGAGGTGCCCAAATGGATCCTCTGCCCAAAAAATTCTGACATGGTGCCTACACCTAAGGAAAAGAAAAGGAGAAGCACAAGATTTTCACAAGTAAGAAATGAAGTTTTCATTGAAGTTGCATCTACTGCAATGAACCTTCAGAACCCTTGACTTTAGTTTACTAGAGTACCATGAGGGTAGAAAGACAGGGTTCTGTGTGAAGAGAAAAAATTTATCTTGGGCTTTGTTAATCCCTTTAATAGCCAATTATCTTAATTTCTATATCAGACCACAATTCTCAAAACTAATAAACTTCTCAGGATATATCACTAATATTACCAGATGTCTAGTCTCCACCGTGTTCCAAAACTAAGAATTTTTCAACAACAACCTACAAAAGAAATTTTCTTCCTCTTTTTTCTTCTGTTGTTCACTAATCTGATAATCATACAATTACAACTGGTTAATGTATTCATACAAAACTTTCTTTTATGAATGTTCAGGTAGGCCACGAACAGCAGTGCCCCACTGTAATCACAGCAGCTTTAGAGGCTAAGGCAGGAGGACTACTCAATTTAAAGCAAGCCTCAGCAACTTAGTGAGGCCATAATAAACTTAGCAAAATCATGTCTCAAAATAAAATATAAAAAGAGCCGGAATGTGGGTCAGTGCCTAAGTGTCCCTGGGTTCACGCACTTGTATTTAAAAAAGAAAAATGAAAGGAAGAAAGAAAGATAGAATGACAGAAAGACAGAAAGAAAAAAAGAAAGAAATAAGGAAAGAGAAAAAAAAAAAAGAAAGGATGTAATCTTTTCTGCGGTGGGACACATACACCATTCTGGGTAAGTTGAATCTATGTTTCTGAGTATGGCCATTAATATTTGTATCAAAAAAACTATTTTCTGTAGCTAGGGTTGTCAAAGACTTTAATCCCAACAGTTTCAGAAGCTGAGGCAGGAGGATCAGAACTTTCAATCCATGCTTGGAAACATTGCAAGACCCTATCTAAAATTCAAATTTAAAAGGGCTGAGGATGAAGGACAGAAGAATGAATAAGACGTTATTTCCCTATGAGCATATTTGATTACAAGACTCCATAAATCTATATAATGTACAATCAGAAAATGGACCTCTTTATGTGTGATGTGTCAAAATGCATTCTGTTGTCATTTATCACAACGGAAACAAATTTATGTTAAGAAATAACATGTCAAGAAAAAAAAATGCTGGGCTCTGTTGCGCATGCCTGTCGTGGGAGCACTTGGGAGGCTGAGGCATGAGAATCACAAATTCAAAGCCATCCTGAGCCATGGTGAGGCACTTAGCAATTCAGTGACACCCTGTCTCTAATAAAATACAAAAAAGGGCTGGGTATGTGGGCCAGTGGCCAAGTGCCCCTGAATTCAATCCCCGGTACAAAAAAAAAAAAAAAAAAAAGGTCTGGGGTCTGGGGTATGTAGCCCAGTATTTAATATCCCTAGGATCTATAATCAACTGCCTTATTTCCTTAAAATTGGTTATTTTGACATAAAACAGGGAAGTGTTAAGTGATTTTCCCCCGGCAAGTATAACATTCAGAAGTAGAAAACAAATGCTTTCAAAAATGTTATTCATGCCAAAGATAATGGCACAGCCTGTATTCTTAGGGACTTGGGCAGCTGAAGCTGGAAGATCACAAGTTGGAGGCCAGCTTCCAAAACAGGTGGGACCAGATATGAATACTTAATAAAAGGGGAGAAGGGGGATTGGAAGGTCCCATATAATACTGAATAGTTTTGATTCTCCCATTATATATATATATATATATATATATATATATATATATATATATATATATATATATATATATTTATATTTCACTAGATGAAAAATAATAATTAATAGGCTGTTGAAGCTAGAATCTGATAGGCAGTCAGTATAGATAGGTAAATTGAATCAGGCCGGATCAAGAAAGCCAATTTTGAATAAGTGCAGGGAAGTGGAGACTTTTGGGAGACTGTGCCCTGAGGGATTGCAATGTTAATTCCTTCAGAGCCCTTCCTCCACCCTTTAAAAGAACCTGTCCCAGGAACTGTCCCTAGTACAGGGAGCTAAAAAGTAGTTTGTGTTTTGATCCTTCCCCCTTCAGCCCATCTGGTTTTTACCTTTTGGCCACACCACTGGTCCTGGTCCCCTATGCAGGAAGGAGAGAGTTAAAAGGAAGAGAGCAGGAGAACAAAGGAAGCCCTGGGACATATTAAAAAAGGCACACATGCCTGGTTTCTTGGTATTATCAAGATACCAGCAATGGACCCCTCCTTCCTGCCTGGAGAAGTCTGTGACCTCTTTTAAGTAAACCCTGTTTGATGTGCTTGCCTAGGCGTGTTTCTCTAATGTTCGAACATCAACACTTGGGGAAGCAGAACTCCTCACCAACAACTGACAATATCACTGTGTCCATTTGAAACATAGTAGGAAGAATTAATGTTTGATGATGCTGTGAAGTGGAGAGGAAGGGGGCATTTTAGGACCCAGGAGGCAACTGCAATTTTAAGGACCTACAGAGCCTTCAGAAGAGCTCAACGGGGAGCAGGAAAGTGCATTTGTGACCCTCCTTCCTACACATTTGGAAGACTCAGATCAGGCAACAAGGAGGAAGCAAAGGGGACGGCAGGGACCTGAGAAGCCATGCAACCCATGGGAAACAGAGGACACAACTCAGAGTCACCCGCCTGCAGGGACTCCGCCATGTTCCACAGCTTACCTGCACTCCAAGGCCCCAGTGCAGGTGCTGACCCAATACCTTCAGCCCTGGTAAGAAACTCACCATTTTTATCATCCCTGGTGACCCGACGTCCTCTTGAGGAATCACTGGTCTTTCCAGATTGTAGGGACACAGCCTGCAAAGAGTCACCTGGGACACTGAAGTGGAGAAAATGAGGCCTCAAAATGGAGAAGCCAAGCTGGTGAGGAAGAAAAGCCCGCGAAAGCCCGCCCTTCCTCTCGGTCTACACACTGATTGGACAGTTCCACCCCAGCATGCATGATTGATAATTTCAAGGCCTCTGCATCTTGACTGATAGAAAGATTATCCAATCACTGGCTGAAATTTGCTAGAGTGACAAATTCTTGGCTTCAGCCCTTTTCAGGAGGAGCTTCCAGGCTGTGATGGCAACTATTCCAGGTAGGAAACATTTGCTTGCATCTGGTACAGAAGGTAACCTCTGGGACTGAGCTATGCTTCAGCCACAGAGTGCTTTCATAGCATGGGTGAAGCCCTGAGTTTTAACCACAACACAAAAACAAACAACAGTTACGCTGGGAAACTGAAGCAGTGTGGGGATGGCCATAGGCCTCAGCGTAAGCAACAGCATTCTAAAACTTTACTGTTAAACCTGAAGTCCCCACCAGGCCCGCCTACTGTGCACCCCACCTTGGTCATCAGGGATAGCTTGATAAATTAATCCTCTCTTTACAAAACTGGCTCAAACACATGGGAAAATCTTTGTGATTTTACCCTTGTCCTGAAAACTCCCTGATAAGCAAGAGGCAAAAAAATCAGGGTGGGGACCACCAGACCAGAGTCTCTACCCTCAGATCAATGATGTCACTGAGAAAGACAGTAGCGACTGATAGGGGTTGAAATGGCAGGCAAAAGCCCCCCAAAATTATAAATGATGGAGCCAATGAACAGATATTCAGCCAGCCAACACTGATGCCCACATACTGGAGAGTCTGATGAGGACCTGGACCGACCTCCAAACTCTTCTCATCTGCCTCAACTTTTGTGTCATCCTCACCACTCTCCAACTCTACACAGCCTCTTGACTGATAAGAAAAGTCATTCTACTTACAACCATCTCCTCAGTCAGCTATCAGCTCAACACCAGGGGAAGCCTGACTTGGTTCCTGATCTGATCACCATGATGTGATTGAGTGTGCATCTGCTGGATGTGTGACCTAAGACTTAAGACTTTAAATCTAGCCCTTAAGCTTAGCATGTGGAGGGAATGTTTGTTATGAGCCTGTCATGATTAAGTGTGTTTGCTGTGCTGAGAATTAACTTAGAATTGTTTGGTGTGGATTGATTATGTCTATTGGAGTGCCTAGGATTAAGGTTTGTCACTTTCTTGATTAAGAACAAATAGAGTGGAATTGTATTTTGTGATTTGAGTGAATAAAGCATTGAAAAAGGAAGAAGCATGTGTGCTGAGGTCCAGCCTCAGTAAGGGGGTGCAAAAGAAATTATTGCTTTGTTTACAAAGGAGAAGCACAGAAGCTTCTGTCCCAGGGTATTGATTCTGTCCATCAGCAGGAACAGGGGGCATTCCTTGGAGGGGTGGGGCTACCTGATATTGAACTCAGGGCACTAGGCCACTGAGCCTCATTTACAGTCCTATTTTGTATTTTATTTAGAGACAGGTTCTTATTGAGTTGATTAACACCTCATCTTTACTGAGGCTGGCTTTGAATTTTTGATTCTGCAGCTTCAGCCCCTCGAGAGGCTAGGATTAAAGGCATGCACCATCACACCTTGCAAAAAGCATAGTATTTTATTAACAAGATAGAAAGTCCTTAGTTTGAGATCCATTCAAATTTAGAATTAAGTAAATCTGAGCTTCCTTTGTGTTTGCTAATATAGAAACCCAGAACACAGTCCAGTAGATACACAGTTGGTAATGTCCACAAAATGTCATACAATTCACTCTCAGTGACTCCTGTTGATATGGAAGCATCCTTTAGCCTTTTTTCACATTCTTAACAATATGAACTTTTCAGGACCAACTTATATAACAAGCTGACTTTGGAACTTCATTGTCTGAAGTTCTTTCTTCCTGTTAGTCTAGTCTGTTGTTGATGCCTTCAATTCTGTTTTCTATTTGGTTAATTATTTCCTTCATTTCAAAGATTTCTGTCTCTCTCTCTCTTTTTTTTTTTTTTTTTTTCGGAATTCCTATCTCTTTTTTGTAGTAATCTTTTGCTACTTGCATTTGCTCTGTTTTATCTTTGTGTAGTGGTCAATTTTTGCCTGTATTTGCTCATTTATATCTCTTTTTGATTCACAAATTATTATGAACCTTCTGACCTCCTTCTCTGACATTTTATCAGCTTCACTGAGCATGGGTTCTGTTGTAGAACCCTGGTTTGTTTAGGGTACATTTCTCCCTTATTTTGCATGTTTTCTATTAGCCATACTTTATTACAGTGTAGTTATGACTTATTACAGTTTCTTTCCTATATTTTTATAATGTCCTTGAAGGTTATCTGTGCATCCCCTTAATGTTGGGCTATCAGATCCTGCCCTTGTTCCTCAAAGTATGCCTTGAGAACCTGGGTCTGGGTCAGCACAGGTTGGTTTGGGTCGAACTGGTTGTGTCTGAGCTTTTGTGGTGGTCTGTTGGTTGGAAGAGGCAGTCTTCTAAGGGGAGGTCAGTGAGGCCCTCCTAGACTCACCTGAACTGTGAGGTGTATGGGCTGGGCTGAACTGGGCCTGCCTATACTTGGTCAGAGGTTGGTGGAACTTTTCTGCTCCTGGCCACACTCAAGGGGATGTCAGCAGGACTGACCTGGGGCAGACCTTACTGGGTGAAGTTATGCGGGACTGACCTGGGCATGGTGGCACTCCAAGTTATATCTCCAGGACAGTCCTCAGCAACACCAAAACTCAAGCATAGTTGGCGGGTCTGTCCTTGCTGTCTCTGGCTCTGGGGCGGAGTTTGGCAGGACTGGCTGGAGCCTGGTTGCACACCAGGGAGGGTCATTGGGACTGACCTGGGGCTGGCCAGTTTTTCTCACAACATTGCTGCCCACTATTCCTTCTCAAAAATCAATTGTTATTTTACGACTTTAGAACTTACTATTTTATTTCTTTCTAAAGTTTCTTTACACATTGTATATGTCAGTTTTGGCCTCTCCACTCCAGCCTTATGTACAGATCGGTGAAATACCTATTCCTTCTATTTTTGCACCCTTTCTTCTTTCATATTTCACCCAGAAGTGCTGCACAACATAGCTTTTCCATAGCCCTTTTAATCATTATTTTTGGAAATGGGGTGAGCCTGGCTTCAAACTTGTGGTCACCTTGCCTCAGCCTCCTGGAAGCTGGGACCATAAGCATGATCCCTAGTGTACCCTGCTGCTGTCTTTTCCTTATAATTGATGTCTTTTTTTTAATACTTATCTTTTAGTTATAGTTGGACACAATATCTTTATACCATTCATTCACTTATTTTTATGTGTTGCTCAGGAAGAAACCCAGGGCCCCACATTTGCTATGCAAGCACTCTATCACTCAACCACAACCCCAACCCTTTCTTTAAAGTCCTATTTGTCTGTTGATGTCTCATGGACCACCACTGTCTCACTAGTGCTTGTTTGAAGAGTGATTTGTTGGGTAGTAGGCAGACACATTAAAGAGAATTATAAAATATTGTCATTTGTATGTATTGTTTGAATAGGCATATTCTCAAAATACATGTTGCCATATAATTAATGGAGTTGTTTTTTCTTTTTCTTGTGCTGGAGACCTATTCCTGCCTTGTGCATACTAGGCAGGCACTCTAGCACAAGGTCATGTCGTGAGTTTGTTGCTGCTCTGTCTGTGGACCCCACTGAATACAACATCAGTAGATGCAGCTCTGCACATGTTTCCTGCCCATTTGCAGCTTGTCCCTTTCTTTTTAAAAGTTTTTTATACCTATAAATTTTAAAAACTGACATTCAACTTAGCTATTCTCCCCATGATTAATATTGAGGTGGAATAAGCCAGAAAACTGAGGCTTGATTTCTCTGTGTTTAGGGTACCTCACTAGCTCTGGGAAAATCATGTGATGATTTACTTCATGCACGATGTGTGACCAAAAGCCAGGTAAGGAGGGTCCAGGTCTGATGTCCTCATAGTCATGTCCTTTTCTCCACCTAAGAATATTAAATAAGTTTCTCCAGAGACCCTCACCAGAATTTCTTCAAACAGAATATCTAAAAATGTTTCAGCAAAGAATCAATGTGAGTTAGAATGCAGAATTGATGATGTTACTTCTGCTTTGTGGTTAACCTTGGAAGACCTCTGACATAATATTCAAATTTTACACAAAGCACATTCTGTGACAAAAAAAAAAAAAAAAAACAAAAACAGCTTTAAGTACACTCCTACAAAAAGTGTCAATTTCCACTCCCTTCCACTGGATGTAAAGATCACCAAAATTCCTAACTCGCCTTCTGATAATTTTTAGGCGATACCCTTTGGAACACTGCAGCCAATAAATCTGATCTCTGAAAATAACTTCAGTTTGGAGACTCATTTTTCCTACATCACTAATGGAGCCTCCTCTGACAGAAATTGAATTCAGGAGCACTTGACCACTGGGCCACATCCCCAGCCCTCTTTTGTATTTTATTAAAGACAGGGTCTCACTGAATTGCTAAGTTTCTCACTATAGTGGAAGCTGGCTTTGAACTCCTCATCCTCTTGCCTCAGCCTCCAAAGTGCTGGGATGACAGGCGTGCACCACCTTGCCTTACTTGCAAAACTTAATAGTAAGGACTCATCAACCAAAGTAAAGTCTATGTGCAAGTAGTGGCAGATGACACAGCCTCTCCCATGAGGACACATTCTCAGAACTGCCCCACCTTGTCCCCTATCAACCGTCTAGACAGCCATATTTCACCTGTATTTTGTTGCTTTCTTTAACAGGCTGCTGAGAAAGCCCCTGCCCAGCTCTCCTGACTCTGCACAGCAACTGTGTGTGTGTGTGTGTGTGTGTGTGTGTGTGTGTGTGTGTGTTTGGTGATGGGGTGGGACCCGGGGTCTCTGGCTTGCTAACGCAGCCTTCCAGTGTTGAGTGACATCCCTACCCCAAACATCACTTTGCACATTCTCCAGTAGATGGCGCCATGGAGATACTCCTGCTCCTATGCTGGGGGCCAGCCCCAGCCAGGGGTACAATGCGAGTGCTCAATGAAATACGCAGGCAGAGAAGCAGCGATGGGGAAAATTATACACCGACACACGAGTCAGGCTGTGGAATCTTCTCTCCTTACTTTTTCTTTGTTGTAGGTTTTCAAGCATAATTTTTGGTAGTACAGATTGTTTACACTTTCTTTGGTGATTTCATACAGACATGACTTAATTTATAGATTACATTTTAGACAGATTAAATTTCTTATTTTATATATTTCAAGGTTGTGCGGTCACTTGCACCTGCTCAAGGCCCTGTTCGTGACTGCCTGGGCATGTTATAATTTCATCACTGTTTATCTAATTAGTTTGGGTGAAAATTTATTTCTCACGGATTCCCTGAAACTGTTTTCTCTGCACACCATTCAGGCTGTCTGTTAAAAGTCAACTTTCTCTGCTGGGATTCCAAAGCACTATTGTTTTTTTTTTTTTTTTTTTTTTTTTTTTATTTTTTTTATAGCAGTTGTTTTTAAAACCTAGAAGCATGGAAAAGAAGGAGGCAAGGCTGAATGTTAGCTTATGAAGGACTTTTTGATCTAAGGGATTTATATCTACTTTAAAAGAAAGATAAATTTATTTTTAATCAAAAAAGACTCTTAAAGCTTATTAACTAGAAATTAAGTACTTATAGAAAAAGATTTGTGTTACTCCTTCTATGTTAGGTCTCTCAAATTCAAGAAAAGATAAATGTACAGAGTTAGTCTGGATCTAAATAATTTAAATAGCGACACCTGGTGGCCATATATGTTAATAAAGAACTGAACAGCAAGTAAATAGAAGTCAAAGTTAACTCTTTTAGCACCATGATACCTTTCATGAAAAAAGAGAGGGCTTTATCAACAGAAAGGTTATAGGGAAGCATAGAGAATATGAGCAGATCACATTGGAGAAAGAGCCATTAGCTAATCCTTGGGGTGGTTTGATTTTTTATCATATGTCAGGGCAGCACCCCTGAGCCAGGCCAAGTCCATATATCAGGAAGTCATATTTTTGACTGATGTGTTCTCAATGTCCCCAACATTTCTTTTCCCCTTTTCTGTTGATGGGAGTCCACACTACTCAAGAATGCGCCTGTCTTAGGTTGTCTTATCTCTAAGATTTTAAACGTCATTGGCTGCTATTCTAGCACTTCAGGGGGACATACCCAAGGCCAGCAAGCCACGGTGGCCAGGGGGAAGACATGGGACAGAACAGTCGCCTTTGGGAAGGCTTCCCATGGATGATTTAGACTTCCACATTTTGTCAAGGACCATGGCCTTGTTCATAGGGCTTCCAATCATCATTGCTTAGGGAAACATATTGTTGGTGGACCACCATAGGCTGTACTGATTTTGCCCTATCCTCAAGGAAGATGCCACTAAGAGGCTATAGAAAATGCCACAACACTCCTACCCCATTTTCTCCTGGTGAGAGGGAGAAAAACAAAAAAGCTGTGTGTTGATCTGAGCCAAAATCCAGTAGGTTGGGGTGGCCCCAGCTATGCCCAATGCCAGGAACCCACCTCCCAGGGTGCAGTATGAGGCTGCTGGGTGCACCTGAGTTGCTGGACCACCTGGTCTGAGCTGCAGGAGCAGCAGCCACCTGCCACCTGCAAGGGTAGGGCGTGAGTGGGGCTGAAGGGAAATGGGAGGGCCCAATGGGGGACACAGCCCCGGGAAGAAGCTTGCATGCCTCAGTGCAGAGAGTGCTCACATGTGCACACCCTCAGGTTCTCCTCCAGCGTCTCCTTGCATGCATCCTCCTGGGCGATGGAGGATAAGGAGAAGGATGAGGAGGAAGAAGAGGATAAGGAGGAGGAGGAGAAGGAGCAGGAGAAAGAGGAGAAAAGGAGGAGAAAGAAACAGAGGAAAAGAAGGATGAGGAGAAGGAGGACAAGGAGAAGGAGGAGGACAAGGAGAAGTAGGAGGAGGAGAAGGAAAAGAAGATGGAGGAGAAGGAGGAGATGGAGGAGATGAAGGAGAAATAGATGGAAGTAGAGGAAGAGGAGGAGGAGATGGAGGAGAAAGAGGAGATGAAGGAGGAGGAAGAGGAGGAGATGGAAGCAGGAGGAGGAGGAAAAATAGGAGGAAATGGAGGAGGAGGAAAAAGAGATGGAGATGGAGGAGGAGGAATGGAGGAGAGGAGGTGGAGGGTAGGAGAAGGAGGAGGAAAAGGAGAGATGGAGGGGAAGGAGGAATAGATGGAGGAGGAAGAGTAGGAGATGGAAGAGAAAGAGGAGAAGATGGAGGAGGAGGAGGAAGAGGAGATGGAGGAGGAGGAGAAAGACAAGAGGAGGAGGAGGAGGAGATTAAGGAGTACAAACAGAAGGTGGAGGAATAGGATAAAAAGGAGAGGAGAAAAGGAAAAGGAGAAGGAGAAGGAGGAGAAAGAAACGAAGGAAGAGAAGAGGAGGAGGAGGAAAGGAGGACAAAAAGAAGGAGGAGGAGGAGATGGAGGAGAAAGAGGAGATGGAGAAGATGAAGGAGGAAGAGATGGAAGGGGAGAAAGAAGAGGAAGAGGAGATGGAGGAGGATGAAAAGGAGGAGTTGGAAAAGGAGAAGAAATAGGAGGAAATGGAGGAGGAAAAATAGGAGGAGATGGAGGAGGAGGAAAAGGAAGGGATGGAGGAGAAGGAAAAGAAAGAGGTGGAGAAGGAGGAAAAGGAGGAGATGAAAGAGAAGGAGGAGGAGGAGATGGAGAAGGAAAAGGAAGAGCAGATGGAGGAGGAGGAGATGGATTAGGAGATGGAGGAGGAGGAGATGGATGAAAAGTAAGGAGTAGGAGAAGAAGGAGGAAGAGGAGATGTAGGACAAGGAGGAGAAGGAGGAGAAGGAGGAAAAGTTGGAGAAGGAGAAGGAGGAGAGGAGGAGGAGGAGGAAAAGGAAGAAATGAAGGAGGAGAAGGACGAAGAGGAGATAGAGGAGGAGGAGGAGGTGGACATGTGATAAGAGAACTAAAGGGGCTCTATCTTGTTCTTCAGCAGCCATCTTAGAAGTTCCAGGAAATAGTTCTTTTTCTCAGCAATAATAGAACACGGAAAGTCCTGCCTCTGTACCCATTAATCATTACCTAGCATAATATGCTTGACAGCATAAAAATAGCAATTCCTATACAATGTAAAATTGTTCTCTTTGATTTCCACTTTTCCTGGGCAACATACCTAGTCAGAGATTCATTGTTTAAAAGTTAGTAACCATTCTCTAACATGTACTCAACTAGGGTCATC
>CM046667.1:6267786-6352865 GCA_025594165.1 Tamias sibiricus
TTACAGGCATGCACCACCGGCGTCCATGGAACTCTTGTCTTAACATTATATAAAAGGGCCTCTGATTAAAATTCAGGAGCACTGGATTCAGTGTTCCCATATACATGAGAGCTGCAACCTTCTTACCCAGCAGTCATTCTCCCCACGTGTACTCCACAGTAGGTGCAGCCCCTTGGAGGTGGTCAGCCCTCAAGAAGGCAATACCCCCTCTCAACACTTCAGTGAATAGATTTCCAAGAGTCCCACTTTCCAGTGCTTGCCCTGTGTTTCAGGGAGGTCCTGCATGTTGCTATAAAATTCTGGGGAATCTCGCTCTGCTCTACTAGAGTAATTCTGCCTAGGGTGTTTGGACGCCACTGGTCCTAAGGTCTCTTAATGACTGTGGAGCCGGGAGGCACTTGCACTGATGGACATTACTCCCAGGACTGATTAACTTCCTGTGCTTCCACCACCAGTTGTGCCTGGATTTTTCTGCTCTTTACTCTCATCTTCTTTTCTGTGTAATATAGATAAAATTTCTCCCTCTTTCCCCACGACTTAGCTGCAAGTCTATTCATCAAAGTGTAATAAATGAAAATATTATTTCATACCAAGAGTGTAGAGACTAAATGCTATCTAGAATATAAATAAACTGCTCAGGTCTGTACAAACTTTTCTTATAAATATGTATAATTTGAAAGACATTATGTATTCTCCACTAAATATGAATATGTTTATTTTATATGCTAATTTACAAACATTGAGGAGATTTTTTTTTGGTCTTGTTGAAAATAAATTAAAAATTTTATACCTGGATTAGCATTCAACATAACAATTTTTTATTATATTCAACTTATCTTCAAAATAGTTTTCTTTTTTTCGTTTTTTAATTTTTTGTCTTTTTTTTTTTTCTTTCTTTTGTACTGGGAATTAAACTCTTGGGCACTTGAACACTGGGCCACACCCTCAGCCCTTTTCTGTATTTCATTAAAGACAGGGTAGCACTGAGTTGCTAAGTGCCTCGTAATGGCTGAGGCTGGCTGTGAACTAACAATCCTCCTGACTAAGCCTCCCATGTGCTGGGATTACAGGTGTGCCCCACTGCGCCAAGCTCATGAGATGATCTTAATAATATATAATTTTTTTGAGAGAATATTTCACCTTTTTTTACTATGGTTTTCCAGAATATTTCCTAACTGGAAAACAATTTGGTAAAAATTTTCTGAAGAATTGCTCCAAAATAAAAATTGTATTATGCAAAATTCACAATTCTCAAGAAAGTAATTTATGTTCTAATAAGATGTAACTCTTCCCAAATAAAATTTGTATAATTCAGGGTTTTAACATCAAAAAGAAAAAATACACACACACACACACACACACACACACACACACACACACATTGTTTTTTTGGCAGTATTGAGTATAAACAAACCAGAAATGTGCACGTATGAGGCAATTTTTACACCACTGAAGTATACTTTTGGACATAATTTTAAATAAGAACTACATCAACAGCATTTAAAAACATTCTCACATTAGTTTGAAGTTTTGAAAGTTTTATAAAAAAAAGAAAATGTGTGTGTGATTTAGCCTTGCTATATGTTTTCCATCCTAATAGGAATTATATAATACACTTAGTTTTTTTAATTCTTAATGATTGGCTCATCTGGCTCTTTACAATACAAAAGATGTTTTACTTTTTTAATCTATAAAATCTTTTAATAAACCCTAAATTTTGATTTCTGCATATCAATCCATGGGTATTCATTTCATACTAAGAGGGCTCCAATCTGAAGAATTCAATCTTGCTGAACTGTAATACTTTTATATTAGGTGTTCTTGCAATGATTATAGGTATATGTCTATTTTGCTATAATTTTTTAGTGTACCATAATACCTAAGTTTCCCAAGAACTTCTTGTCTTTCATATGAAATGGTAAGGGTATTGCAGATCCCACAGGGAACTGTTCTGGAACAGGACTGAAAACCGGCTTCTCACCATGGCTAGTAACACTGCCAGCAGAGCTCCTCTCTTCTGGGTGATGGCTTGCCCACTGTGTTACATCTGCTGCTGCTGCCATAAACTTCTGTTTTTAATCCCAGTCCACCTCTTTGGCTCCTTTGGCTAGAGAGGAGTCAGGATCTTGTTTAAGAAGTGTGTTTGCACAATGTGAGAAGAACAAACTAATATCTCTGTGTACAAACATGTACGTGGAGTATATGTGTGAGCCCTGCTGCTTAACTGAGCTCTTTTAAGCAGCAGGGCTCATACATGAGGCAATGTGTCAGGTTTCATGAGGGTTGAGTCTAGCTTCATGATATCTTACTGTCAGCTGATTGACTGACATCTTGGAAGGTCATGCCCATCTCATGTGCTTTGTGGGGATTAAGGGCAAAGCAAGCGATAGGGGCACACAAGGGGAGGTTCCATGGAACATTATATCCCAAAAATATCAAGGAAATACTACAAAAGTATAAATGGGTATAACTCAGCTTCAAATGGTGATGCCTACTTCTTAAACCACACCTCATTATTCCAGCTGGGATTAGGCCCAATGTGTTGAGGGTGCAACAACTGTTCCATACACCTTTCCACAAGACATAAAGTGTGTACAGTTAGGGAGATTCTTACAATATAGATTCACATGAGTCATGATATCATATATGTACAGATGGTAATGTTGCCTCATCTATTTTACTGTCAACACCATCTCCATAACCCCTCCACTTTTTTCACTTTCCATCTAATACAAATTACCACTAATCTTTCTACGAACCTCACCCCTCATTGTGAATTAGCATCTGTATATCAGAGAAAACATTTAGCCTTTGATTTCTTGGGACTGGCTTATTTTGCTTAGCATGATATTTCCCATTTCCATCTATTTACCAGCAAATACCATCATTTCATTTTTCTTTTAGGCAGAATAGTATTGCATTCTGTATATACACACCAAAATTTCTTTTTGCATTCATTTGTTGAAGGGTACATACATTGGTCCTTTGTTTTAAAATGCCATTGAGTCTAAAGAAGGTTAGTGTAATAAATTTCAATTGGGCTTGAGTTTTGTTAAATCTTCATGAATTGAATAATTCTTTAGTAAAAGAAAAACAAGGTTTGGAAATATATTTTAAAATTTGAAGACAAAAAGAAAACAGTGCACCACAAATTGATTTAAAGTTTCAATATATTCTCCACACTTAGAGAGATATTGACAAGTTCCCTAAAATTCACATCAATTTCAGAAGAAAAACCCAAACTATGAACCACTTTTTTCAAATGCATGACAAAACTCTGTTGTTCAGCACACTGGACATCAATTCTCAATGAAAAAAACTACAGTGACCAAGCCACAAAGTTCTAGCAGGAGAATGGATTCTTATCAATGAATAAAAATATTTGAAGATAGAATAATGCACATAATTGTGAACAAATAATAATAGCAAATGGGGGGTAGAAGTGTTTTCTCAAATGGTTCTAGAAAACTCAAAATTTTGACCTGCAACATGATAAAGCTGGATCTGTAATACAGCACCAGTAACACATTACTTACTTATTTACTTTTGGTATGGAGAATTGAACCTATAGGTCCTTAACCACTGATCCATATGCCCAGCTTTTCTTTATATTTTATTTAGAGTCAGGGGTCTCACTGAGTTGCTTAAGTCCTCACTAAGTGGTCGAGGCTGGCTTTAAATTTGCAATTCTCCTGCACCAGCTTTCTAAGCCACTGTAATAACATGCATGAACCACTACACTAGGAAGAACAGAAATTTTGATAAGGAGTACCTCATCAAATTTATAAGAAATTTTTTCTTCAAACACTATAGGTAATGTGAAAAGTCTCTAGATTTAATCATTCCAAAATGTATGCATATATCAAAATATCATTATTATACTAATTAATGTTTTATGTTATAATTATACAAATAATTTTAATGTTAATTTTTTTAAAGTTGCTGAACAGGAGAAAGTATTTTACATGACATATTTGATTAGTTTCTTGCCTAGAGTATAACACACTCTAGTGAGTTGATAATTAAATGATAGTTGACCAATTAAAAATATCAATTCAGAGTCGTGAAATCCTGAATATCGATTCCATTTTGATGCTGTTTCCTGAGGATGAAGTTTTAAATGACAATTGAAAACTTTTGGTTTCAAACCATGGGGATGATTATACAGTAAGGCTGCTCCTGTGCTGGGTGAGAACAGGGTTCCTGCTGTGTTATTTTAACTCATCCGTTTTCCAAAGGTTGTTGATATGCTCTTTGAAAATATCCCCGCACCTTAAAGCCTGGGGTATCTTAGGCCTGTTACCACTTGGTGCTCAGAGACACAATCTGAGGATTACCTGGACCCTAAGAGCTGTGCAACCCTCTGATTCTGCAGAAGCCAGGCAGGGGCGCCCTTCAGACACGCTTCACAATTCTCTTCAGGATTTTTTTAATTCAAGGAAGAATGATGGAGTCTGAATCTTATTTATGCTTTCACTGTGTGAAGTTACAAAACAACTCCAAAGCTGTAGAGGACAGAGTTAGTACCATGTTCAATTCTAGCATAAACTAATTATATATATTAAATGTAACCCCCCCACACACACACCAGCATAAGAGGAGATGGGGAAAGGTTGTAGGAATGAAAGTAGACATCTCTTTTCATAACATTCCTGGAATCTTAGAAAAGACTGATCAGTATTCCTGTATTGTCAGAGCTGAAGAGGGTGATTGGATTTCCATGGCTCCAGCTTCACTGTGCTGCTGAGGAAGAAGGTACACCTGACCTTGTGTGAGCAGGCACTTTTTCCACTGACAGAGCTATGACCAGCAGGCCACTAGATTGCATGGGAGACTGGGTCTCCATGAGACCTCCCTCAAAACCAAGTGCAACCTCCTCACTACCACTGCCCAGTGTGATCCAGCTATTGTCACACAAAACTGCCCACATGTGAGACTGTCATGTAGAAAAGTGTGCCAAGCATCACACGCAAACAGGTGGAAGAGGCCAATATATCATTTAGCTTGGGAAAACAGGAGGCCTGAGACTGAAGCTATCCAGGTCATTTTAATGTAGTTCAAGATAGAAGACAGCCTTGGGAAGAGAGTTGTCATTAGCACAGTTCTCCTTTGCAGTGTGTGACACAAGTGACCATCTATGAGCAAAACGTGTGCTCTACTTCTAGGCCAGCAAAGCAGAGCACAGGTGTGCTGCCACCTCCTCTTCTGGTCCTCCTCTATTGTTTGTTTTAATGTGTTTTAATGATATATAAACCCAGACCATGAGGATGTTATTCCAAAGTACTAATTCTAGGTGGGCAGAATTTCCTTCTGCTGAGGATCATCTTCATTTTTATCCAGATAATCTCTGTGTTCCCCACACCTACTGTGCTTCATTCTTTCAGGTGGACACACATGGATGATCACAGAATCACCCCCTTCACACAGGAGGCAACAAAGCCTCTTGTGAGACACGCTCATCACAGGTGCAATGATGGTGCAAGGGTTCTTCTCCAGCTTTCTGGCTCTTTGACCCTTGTGTAGTCTGAGCTCCACCGAGACTAAGGCAGCCCCTCATTACTTTGAAACTGGCCAAAAGAGGGTGCATACAGGACTCTTCTTGTTACTTGTCTGACCACGTGTGGAAAGCAGAATTTTAGTCCTTTCTTTCAATTTTGAATCTCCCACTCTCTTCAGGGATCATTTGCTAGGCTGTTGGGCGGGTCGTTCTGCCAGAGGACATGCCTGCCTCAAACACCAAGCTGTTTTTGGCTGTACTGACCATGGTAAACCTGGTCTCTGGCATGGCTACTCCATAACTCTGTGGGTCTCCCCTTCCTAATCACACTTCTGAAGAAGGCCAGAACCCCAACTTGCAATCGCAAATAGGACTGTGGATGTGGCTCAGTGGTCAAGTGCCCCTGAGTTCAATATCAGATAGCCCTACCCTTCCAAGGAATGCCCCCTGTTTTTGCTGATGGACAGAATCACATACTCTGGGACAGAAGCTTCTGTGCTACTCCTTTGCCAAAAAGTAATAATTTCTTTTTCAAAGCTGTGTACTCATTATTGGATTGCATTGGAAACAAAGATGGATCCTTCAGTATCTCTTTAAACTCATGTATACAACATTGACAGCTAATATATGTCACTAAATTTTTGGTTTTGAAATATTTTAACTAACTTTATTAGAGATCCTATCGTACAGCTTACTCATGCTGTTACTTTGCATGGTTTAACATTCAAAGCTTTTTTTTTTTGTGGTACCGGGGATTTAACTCAGGGGCACTTGACCACTGGGCCACATCCCCAGCCCTTTTTTGTATTTTATTAGAGACAGGGACTCACTGAGTTGCTAAGTGCCTCGCCACTGCTGAGGCTGGCTTTGAACTTACGATCCTCCTGCCTCACCATCCCAAGTGCTGGGATTACAGGCGTGCGCCACCGTGCCCGGCTTCAAAACTTTTTTTAAAAAACTCTTTATACATTTGCATCCAAGCAGTGACTCCTGTAGATAGCATAGAAGTAGAACTTGTTTTTATTTTTTCTGATGATATCTACCTTTGGATAGGTTTATTGAGTAAATTCAAATATAATGTTACTATTGGTGTAGTTAAATTTATAACTGACCTTTTACATTCTTTATTTATTTATTTATTTATTTATTTATTTATTTTTGTTGTTGTACTGGGGACTGAACACAGGGGCACTAATCCATTGTGCCACATCCATAGCTGTATTTTGTATTTTATTTAGAGAAATGGTCTCACTGGGCTGCTTAGGGTGTCACCACTGCTGAGGCTAGCTTTGAAATCACAGTTCTCTTGCCTCAGTCTCATCAGCTTCTGGAATTACAGGTGTACAACACTATGCCCAACTCTCTTATCTTATCTATTCGTCTAACCCTCTCCATTGTGTGTGTGTTTTACTGAGTATTCAACCAAGGAATATTTTAACACTAAATTACATTTTCTAACCCATTCAAAGTTTTATTCTGAGAGACAGTGAGGCTGGTTGAGAATTTTTGATACTCTTGGCATTGTTTTAACCACCATCTCAGGCTACTGCTCTTTGTTTTTTGTTTGCTTGTTGTTGTTGTTGTTGTTCCTTTTGTTTTTAATAAAGATTTCTTCAATACTTTTTTTGTGTTTGTTTAGTGATGAGTTACCATCTGTGAGAAATATGCTCACTGTCTAAATCCTAATATGGACATAGAGCTGGGGACATATGAGGAATTGAGGCCATGAGAAGATTCCATTCTAACCTTGATTCTTGCATCAAGTCAGAAGGTTTTCAGACATGTCACCCAGTAATAGGCCTGAGCTTCTTGAAGGGATAGGAACAGGGGAAGGGGACATTCTCAAGGGAACATGTGGGTCCTCTGAGAGATGAGAAGGACAGTGTGCCTCTTCTGTACTTTAGTTTTATTAAAGTCCCAGAGAACTTTTCAGAAAGTTGTACCCAGGAACACCATTTGACTTTTGAGAGCAGGAAGACCTCATATTTTCCAGTCTCCACGGTCATGGCAACTCTATGTCATGTTGGCCCATGCTGAGCAGTTCCAATTGAATTCATATAAAAAAAATTACCCTTATCTTTTAAATGTGGTCAATGCAAAGGGTCACAAAATCTCTCCCTGTTTAGTAACTTGTGCAGGAGCCCTGTTTGGGGAGATAGCTAAGATTGCGGTTGACTATTGGGCCATAGACATTTTTGGGCATTTCCGCCTTCCGTAGTCTCATGGGACTTGGTCTGGGATCTCGCGGGACTTGGTCAAGGATCTCGAGAGATTTGAACGGTGACTCGGCAGATCGAGCTAGCGCCATTGCTGCTCGGGCGCATGGGAAGAGATCAGAGAGAGAAAAGACAGGGTTATCGCTATTGTATAGATATATTGTAGTTTCTTGTAAGATTAAAGAATATTTTTGTCTCCATCCTGTCTCTGGACTCCTTCCCGCAGCACTGCTGTTCCAGGCTGCAATCCCTTTCTGACGACAACAAACTTGGGTTCCTCTTAGGGTGTTTTCTGTCCACGTTTCTCATGCAGATAACAGGTAGTTTGCAGAAAAAATCTGACATCTCATGTCACTTAGGTCAGGCAAAGTTGCAGGAAAATTGCTTTTTCGCAAAGAAAGCATGTGGACTTCAGCACATTAGTCCCATTTTATTAGATCATTCTCTTAATCTTCTGTTCCCACCATTGTCATCTCTCTGTTCCCAAAAAGACTGAGAGACAAAGGTACAGAGATAGCATAGAGTTTACTGACAATTTTCAAGATGGAACATCTGGGGAAGCAGGCATGTTATGGTCAGCATTTTATACTGTGGTAAACAAAGTCCCCATTTTCCCCTTCAGGTTCTCATTGGCAAAGTAGCATGGGGTGTACCAACTTCCAGATCTTAACTTGGGTTTTATTGTCTCCCACTCAGTCATTTAATGAAATAAGCTACTGGGTGCAGAGGGAAATGCCTATAATCTAGTGGTTTATGAGTTTAAAGCAAGAAAATTGCAAGTTTTAGGCCAGTGTCTGCAACTTAGTGAGACCCTAAACAACTTAGCAAGATTCTCTGTAATAGTAAAACGTAAAAAGAGCTAGAAATTTTGTTCAGAGGTTAATGCTGCCCTCAGTTAAATCCCTTGTATCAAAAATACTTCAGTAGCTGGGCACGGTGGCGCACGCCTGTAATCCCAGCACTTTGGGAGGCTGAGGCAGGAGGATTGCGAGTTCAAAGCCAGCCTCAAAAATGGCGAGGCACTTAGCAACGAAGTAAGACCCTGTCTCTAAATAAAATACAAAAAAGGGCTGGGGATGTGACCCAGTGGTCAAGTGCCCCTGAGTTCAATCCCTGATACAAAAAAAAAAAAAAAAAAAAAAAAAAAAAAAAAAAAAAAAAAAAAAAAAAAAAAAAAAAAACTCATATAATATATAAGGAAATACAACATTAGTTTTTACTACCCCTGAAGGAGCCCCAATTAGGGAGATGGCTATTGTGGTCAGCTGGAAGCCATAAGTTCCACCTGATAATAAGTATGTATGTGACGCACCTGTAAATGCACTTGAGGCACCCGCAAAGCTAAAGGTATATAACCGGGTAAAAGCGGTTGGAGTCAGGAGAAGAATGAATTCATTCAGTCAGTCATGCAGTTCTCTCGGTCGGAAGAAGAGTTCGGGTCGGAGAAGAAGAAAAGAATCAGAGTGGCCAGAACGTAGGCAGAGCGGTTACATTAGAGAAACCAGATAGAAGAAGTAATTGCTGGTCAGAGTCAGGCAGAGGCTCCTGAGGAAGAAAGAAGAAAGAAGAAAGAAGCTCTAAAAAATAATCTTTCTAAAAGCTAAGCTCTCTCTCTCTTTCTCTAAAGAAGAAATCTCTCTTTCAAACTCTCTCTCTTTCTCTCTAAGCTCTAAGAAGAAGAAGAAAAAGCTATCTCTAATATTTCTCTCTAAGCTCTAATAAGATGAAGAAGAAAAAGCTCTATCTTACTCTCTAAGCTCTAAGAAGAAGAGCGGTTACAGAAGAGAAACCAGATAGAAGAAGTAATTCCTGGTCAGAGTCAGGCCGAGGCTCCCGAGGAAAGAAAGAAGAAAGAACAAAGAAGAAAGAAGCTCTAAAAGCTAAGCTCTCTCTCTAAAGAAGAAATCTCTCTCTTTCAAGCTCTCTCTCTTTCTCTCTAAGCTCTAAGAAGATGAAGAAGAAAAAGCTCTATCTTTCTCTCTAAGCTCTAAGAAGAAGAAGAAAAAAGCTATCTCTAATCTTTCTCTCTAAGCTCTTTCTAAAAAGAAGAAAAATCTTTCTTTCTCTCTCTAAGCTCTCTCTAAGAAAGTAGAAGTAAAAGTAGTAGTATCTTTACTCTGCCTCCGAGAGTTTTCCTCCCACGGCATTGTGGCTGGCCATGACAGGCAGCTTACAAATGGTGGCCCGTCCAGGTATTGGCAGGCAGAGAAGAAAAAATAAGATATAAGAACAAGAAGCTAAGATAGTGAGGAGAGAGGAGAAGAAAGCATAGCCTCTGACTCAGTTGAGACCAGCAAAAAGAGTAGTACTCAGTTGAGGCCAGCAAAAAGAGTAGTACTCAGTTGAGGCCAGTTAAGAATTAGCGAAAAGCCGAAGCAAGTAGCCAGCAGAGCCGGCGAGAAGCCGAAGCCATGAAGCGAGTAGCCGGCCAAAAGCCATAAAAAATAAAGAAGCCAGAAAGTAATAGCATGGTAAAAGCCATGCAGAGAAAAAGCCTTGAGCTTTAGCAAAAAGCCATAAAGAAAAAAGCCATGAGCTTAAAAGAAAATAGAGAATTAAAAAGCACGGTGAAAACCATGCAGAGAAAAAGCCATTGAGCTTTGGCAAAAAAGCCATAAAAATAAAGAAGAGACAAGAAAATAGAAAAAAAAAAAAAAAAAAGTCAAAGCCGCTTATGCAATTGTGCTTAACTAAGTGCCTTAGCTGCTCCTCAGCAATAGGCTTCCTTAAAGCCGCAGCACCTCCTCAAAAAGGGCTCAAATATCCACCCTTTTAAAACAAAAGGTAAAAAGCCAGGTAGGGACAAGAAAATAGAGAAAAAATAAAATACAGAAAATAGAATTAAAAAGCACCTTTTAAACTAAAAGGGAGGAATATGAAGGAGCCCCAATTAGGGAGATGGCTATTGCGGTCAGCTGGAAGCCATGAGTTCCACCTGATAATAAGTATGTATGTGACGCACCTGTAAATGCACGTGAGGCACCCGCAAAGCTAAAGGTATATAACCGGGTGAAAGCGGTCGGAGTCAGGAGAAGAATGAATTCATTCAGTCAGTCATGCAGTTGCTCGGTCGGAAGAAGAGTTCGGGTCGGAGAAGAAGAAAAGAATCAGAGCAGCCAGAATGTAGGCAGAGCGGTTACAGAAGAGAAACCAGATAGAAGAAGTAATTGCTGGTCAGAGTCAGGCAGAGGCTCCCAAGGAAGAAAGAAGAAAGAAGAAAAAGAAGAAAGAAGAAAGAAGCTCTAAAAAATAATCTTTCTAAAAGGTAAGCTCTCTCTCTCTCTCTCTAAAGAAGAAATCTCTCTCTTTCAAACTCTCTCTTTCTCTCTAAGCTCTAATAATAAGAAGAAAAAGCTATCTCTAATCTTTCTCTCTAAGCTCTAATAAGATGAAGAAGAAAAAGCTCTATCTTTCTCTCTAAGCTCTAAGAAGAAGAAGAAGAAAAAGCTATCTCTAATCTTTCTCTCTAAGCTCTTTTTAAGAAGAAGAAAAATCTTTCTTTCTCTCTCTAAGCTCTCTCTAAGAAAGTAGAAGTAAAAGTAGTAATAGCTTTACTCTGCCTCCGAGTTTTCCTCTTGTGGCGCCGTGGCTGGCCATGACAGGCAGCTTACATACCCCCACTTGTTCTTTGGTGTCAGGAAAGCATTTTTTAATTCAGTGCATCTTGGATGTAATCAGTTTTTATTTTACCTTATTCAACAGTGGTTTTACCTCTGTTGTTCAGGGTGAGCCCTTTCCTTACCTCCTGTGTGTCCAGTGTTGTTCAGGTGCATGGACGCTGAATCTGTTACAAGAACAGGCTTGGTGATGTGTGGGCAACATTACATTCTGCTCTATTCCCCTCAGACTGCCTTTCTTACATCCAAATTTTACATTTATTGCTAATTACTATTTTCTGAATATGCATCAGTGGACTTTTTATTTCTCATACCATGTACAACAAATTAGCCAAACATTCACGATAATGATTTCAGCTAAATAAAGAAACATTATCATACCTAGCCTTCCATTGTTATACAAATACAATTGTCAGTCCTTTCCTACATTTTATTTTTGACTACTATTCTTATACATGTCATATATGTAAAATTATAAACAAAACAGTACCTGGCTGAAATATTCATTGCATTAGATCATTCTAAATTCTATGTCTTTAGGGGAAATTAAAAGGAGAACAATGATATAACTAAAAATTTTCCTTGTTATATTTTATTATTTATGTATTTTTGTACTTTTGGTAGTGGTGATTGAACTCTGACACTTGGACACTGCTGTACATCCGGAGCCCTCTTTTGTATTATGTTTAGAGTCAGGGTCTCAGTGAGTTGCTTAAGTGCTAGATTTAAATTCTTAAGTCTTAGGTCTGAAGTCCAGCAAATGCACACTCACTCAGACCATGGTGAACAGATTAGGAACTAAGGCAGGCTTCTCCTGGTGTGGAGCTGATACCTGGCTGAAGAGATGGTTGTAAGGAGAAGTTCTTTTCTCAGCAGAGTCAAGAGGCTGCTTTAGAGTTTGAGAGTGGTGAGGATGACACAGAGATTCAGGCAGATGAGAAGAGTTTGGAAGTCAATTTATGTCCTCACCAGGCTTTCCAGCATGTGGGCATAATTCTTGGTTGGCTGAATGTCTGTTCAATGGCTCAATCATTTATACATAATTTTGAGATTTTGCCTGCCCTTTAACCCCTACCAGTTGCTAATGTCTCTTCAGTGACATCATTGTGCTGAGGGTAGAGCCTCTGGACTTGTTCTCCCCACCCTGATTTTCTGGCCTCTTGCTTATCAGGAACTTATAAGGGCAAGGGTAACATCACAGAAAATTTTCAATGGGATTAAGCCAGGGTTGTAAGGAGTGACTTAATTTATCAAGCTATGCTTGATGATTATAGTGGAGTGCTCTGTAAGTGGGACTGGTGGGGACTGCAAGCTCAAGGTAAAGTTTCAAAATGGTGTTTCTTAGGCTGAGGCTGAAGGTTATTCTCACATTGCTTCAGGCTCCCAGAGTAACTAATGTTTGTTTTTGTGTTGAGGTTAAAACTCAGGGCCTCACCCATGCTATGAAAGCACTCTGTCACTGAAGCAGAGCTCAGTCCCAGAGGTTACCTTTTGTACCAGATGCAAAGCAAATGCTTCCAGCTGTATTAGTTTCCAGCACAGCCTGGAAGCTCCTCCTGTTTAGGGCTGAAGTCAAGAATTTGTCACTCTAGCAAATTTCCACCAGTGATTGGATAATCTTTCTATCAGTCAAGGTGCAGAGGCGGTCCTTGAAATTATCGACAGGCAATCTGGGGTGGAACTGTCCAATCAGTGCGCAGACTGAGAGGAAGGGCGGGCTTCCGTGGAACTGTCCAATCAGTTTGCAGAACGAGAGGAAGGGCGGGCTTCCGCGGGCTTTTCTTCCTCACCAGCTTCTCTGATTCAGCGTACCAGGTGACACTGTGCAGGCTGTGTCCCCACAATCTGGGGTGACCAGTGGTTCCTCAAGAGGACAACGGGTCACCAGAGAGGACAAAAATTGTGAGTCTATGACAGGGCTGAAAGTATGAGGTCAGCACATGCTGTGGGCCCGAAGTGGAGGTGACTTGTGGAGCTGGCGGTGTCCCTGCTGGCGGGTGGCTATGATTTCTGTCCCCTGGTTCCCCGGGGTTGCATGGGCGGCTCAGGTCCCTGGCACCCCTTAGCTTCCTGATTGTTGCCTGCGCAGACTCTTCCAAATGTGTAGGAAGCAGGGTCACAAATGCACTTTCCTGCTCTCAGTTGAGCTCCTCTGAAGGCTCTGTAGGTCCTTAAAATTGCAGTTGCCTCCTGGGTCCTAAAATGCCCCCTTCCTCTCCACTTCACAGCATCATCAAACATTCATTCTTTCTACTATGGTTCAAATAGACACAATGATATTGCCAGTTGTTGGTGAGGAGTTCTGCTCTCCCAAGTGTTAAAGTTTGAACATTAGAAAAACACACCGAGGCAAGCACATAAAGCAGGGTTTATTTAAAAGGGGTCACAGACCTCCTGGCAGGAAGAAGGGGGCCATTGCTGGTATCTTGATAATTCCAAGAAGCCAGGCAAGTCTGCCTTTTTTATATTTCCAGGGATTTATTTGTTCTCCTGCTCTCTTCCTTTTATCTCTCTCATCCCTGTATAGGTGACCAGGCCCAGTTGGATGGCCAAAATGTAAAAAGCAGATGGGCTGAAGGGGGAAAGATCAAAATAAATACCTACTTTTTACTCCTTGTAGGAAGGGGCAGTTCCTGAGACAGATTGCCTTGGCAACAGTTTGGGGCAGGGGCAGGTTCTTCTCAAGGGTGGAGGAAGGGATCTGAGGAATTAACATTGCAATCCCTCAGAGCACAGTCTACCAACAGTCTCAACTTCCCTTGACTCATTACAGATTGGCTTTCTTGATCTGACCTGACTCAATTTACCTATCTATTCTGACTGCCTGTCAGATTCTATATACAACAGCCTATTAATTTTTATTTTTCATTTGATATCTGGTCCCACTTGTTTTGGAAGTTGGCCTCCAACTTATGATCTTCCAGCTTCAGCTGCCTAAGTCCCTGAGAATACAGGCTGTGCCACTATCCCTGGCACAAATAACAATTTTTTTTTTTTTTTTTTGGTACCGGGGATTGAACTCAGGGACACTTGACCACTGGGCCTCATACCCAGCCCTTTTTTTGTAGTTTATTTAGAGACAGGGTCTCACTGAGTTGCTAAGTGCCTCGCCATTGCTGAGGCGGCTTTGAATTTGCGATCCTCCTGCCTCAGCCTGTCAAAGTGCTGAGATTACAGGCATGTGCCACCGCGCCGGGATCAAATAACATTTTTGAAAACATTTGTTTTTTATTTGTGAATGTTATACTTGAGAACAAAGAAGAAGTACTTATCACTTCCCTGTTTTTGATCAAAATAACCATTTTAAAGAAAACGAGGCAGTTGATGATAGATCCTAAGGATATTGAATCCAAGGCTACATACCCAGCCTACTTTTTTTCTTTTTTTTTTTTTTTTTTTTTTTTGTACCAGGGATTGAACTGAGGGGCACTAGACCACTGGCCCACATACCCAGCCCCTTTTTGTATTTTATTAGAGACAGGGTCTCACTGAGTTGCTAAGTGCTTTGCCATGGCCGAGGCTGTCTTTGAATTTGTGATCCTCCTGCCTCAGCCTTTCAAGTGCTGGGATTACAGGCATGTGCCACCGTGCCCAGCTTTATATACTTATTTTTTCTTGACATAACATTTCTTAATATAAATTTGTTTCCTTTGTGGTACATGACAGTAGAATGCATTTTGATACATCACACATAAACAGCACCATTTTCTGATTGTACATGATATAAATTCACAGCAGTCTTGTAATCATATATGCATATAGGGTAATAATTTCTCATTTATTCTTCTGTCCTTCATCCCCAGCCCTTTTAAATATGATTTTTAGATAGGGTCTTGCTATGTTGCCAAGCCTGGCTTAAAAGTTGTGATCCTCCTGCTTCAGCTTCTGAAGCTTTTGTGATTAAAGTCTTTGACAATCCCAGCTACAGAAAAAAAAATTTTTTTTGATACAAATATAAATGACCATACTCAGGAACATGGATTTAACTTACCCAGAATGGTGTATGTTTCCCACCCCAGAAGAGATTATATCATTTATTTACTTTTTTTTTAATACCTTTGTGTGAACCCAGGGATATTTAAACACTAAGCCTTATGCCAGCCCTTTTTATATTTTATTTTGTGACATGTTCTTACTAAGTTTATTATGGCCTCACTAAATTGCTGAGGCTGGCTTTGAAATTGAGTTTTCTTCCTGCCTTGCTTCTAAAGCTGCTGTGATTACCATGGTGCCCTGCTGTTTGTGGCCTACCTGAACATTCATAAAAAAAAAGTTTTGTATGAATACATTAACCAGTTGTAGTGGTAGGATCATCAGATTGGTGAGCAACAGAAACAAAGAGAAGGGGGTTGAGATTTCTTCTGTAGGTCTGTTGCTGAAACATTAGTTTTGTAACATGGTGGAGACTAAATATCTGGTAAAGTTAGTGATATATCCTGAGAAGTTTATCAGTTTTAAGAATTGTGAGCTGGGCGCGGTGGCGCACGCCTGTAATCCCAGCAGTTTGGGAGGCTGAGGCAGGAGGATCGTGAGTTCAAAGCCAGCCTCAGCAATGAGGAGGCACTTAGCAACTCAGTGAGACCCTGTCTCTAAACAAAATACAAAAAAGGTCTGGGGATGTGATCCAGTGGTCGAGTGCCCCTGAGTTCAATCCCCGGTACCACAAAAAAAAAAAAAAAAAAAAAAAAAAAAAATTGTGGTCGGATACATAAATGGCTATTAAAGGGCTTAACAAAGTCCAAGATAATTTGATAATTTTGCTCTCCACACAGATCCCTGTCTTTCTACCCTCATGGTACTCTAGCTAGCCAAAGTCAAGTGTTCTGAAGGTTCATTGAAGTAGATGCAACTTCAAAGAGAACTTCAGTTCTTACTTGTGAAAAATTTGTGCTTCTTTTTTATCTTTCATAGGTGTAGACACTGTGACAGAATTTTTTGGGCAGAGGTTGTGTTTGGGCACTTCACAGGGTCTCATATCCTCAGCCACTATTCTTTCCTGGAGCTGTCACAAGGTGCCCACAGCTGCCCTATGCCCTCTATGGTTAAGAGAATTTCAGGCCCTGGGTGAGCTCCTTCTACAGGACAGCCTGTGATGTGGGATGCAGCCTCTCAGGAAAACAGCTGGGGGCCATGGGTTGAGGAAGCTCTTAAAACAAGCCTCACCTAGACAGTTACTTTTTTGGAACGTTGTTTCCCCCAAACTCTGTTCTCATTCCCTGGAGACAGGTGGACAGTCATCCTGTAGATGCTGGTGCTGAGAAGCAAGGTCAGCAGTGATTCCTGCCCCTTGGTTTCTCTCACATTGTGAAAGAGCAGAAACTCTTCCAGGGCATAAGGACCACCCACCCCAGTGCAGTGCTCTGCAAGCCTGAAAAGCCTCATAGACTGGAGTCATGGTCCAGGTGTTTTAAGAGGGTGATCCAGGAGGCTTTGGTGAGCAAACCCAGAGGGAGAATGTTCCAGCTGTCAGCGACCTTTTCTGCCCCTTGAGCCTTACATACCTCTCTGCTCCCTCAGCACCGGTGGATTCTGTGTATCAATTTAAAATAATCTGCTCACTTTTTTGAGGCCCAGTTTTATTTATTGACAGTCAAATAAGATGACATATTATTCAAGAGGAGAGACAGAAGTGGATTTACAAAGTCTACTTACATTTCCATTGTTCAGAATCCTAATGTACATCCAGGTGCAGTGGTGCACACCTGTGATCCTCGCTACTCCAGAGGCTGAGAGAGGAGGATTGCAAATTTGAGAACAGCCTTAGCAATTTAGCCAGTCCTAAATCAACTTGGTGAGACTGTGTCTCAAAATAAAATATAAAAATAGCTAGGTATGTGAGCCGGGCGCGTGGCGCACGCCTGTAATCCCAGCACTTTGGGAGGCTGAGGCAGGAGGATCGCGAGTTCAAAGCCAGCCTCAGCAATGGCGAGGCACTTAGCAACTCAGTGAGACCCTGTCTCTAAATAAAATACAAAAAAAAGGGCTGGGGATGTGACCCAGTGGTCGAATGCCCCTGAGTTCAATCCCCGGTGCCACACACAAAAAAAAAACAAAAAAAGCTAGGTATGTGGCTTAGGGGTATAGTGCCTCTAGGTTTAATTCTTGGTATCCAATCAAAAACAAACAAGAAAAACCCTTATTTACCTTCTGCTAACCCTGAGAATGTATAGAAAATTTGTGGGATTAGATCTTGTTATTTCAGTGATTTTAAATTGACATTAAGGTCCTAGATTCCAGAATGTTACTTAAGTTATAGAGAGAGTCTGTTTTGATTTATTGCTGCAGAATATGAATCTATTTCTAAAAAATAGTGGTGGTGGCTAAATTTATGAATGTAATTTTATAAAAACATCAGTTTCTATGTTTAACAAGTAGAGAATTTGATAGAAAATACTTTTGTGTTGCTGGGCGCGGTAGTCCACGCCTGTCATCTCAGCCCTGGGGAGCCTGAGACAGGAAGATCACGAGTTCAAAGCCAGCCTCAGCAATGACAAGGCACTTAGCAACTCAGTGAGATTCTGTCTCTAGTAAAATACAAAAAAAAAAAAAAAAAAAGGGGGGGGGGCTGGGTATGTTGCCCTTTGATCCAGTGCCCCTGATTTTAATCCCTGGTACCAAAAAAATAAATAAATAAATAAATAAATAAATAAATAAATAAATAAATAAATAAATAAATAAATAAAAAAATAAAAAATAAAATACTTTTTTTGTTGTTCTTGTCTGGACTTGGTACGTTGATGTTAACTGTATGATTTTTTTGGTGTCAGGAATGGACCCAGAAGAGGTTATTAACCTCTGAGCCAGATCCCTAGCCCCTTTTAGTTTCTTTGTTTTGAGACAGGGTCTTGTTGCATTGCCTAGGGCCTCAGATTCTTCAACTGCTGGGACTACAGATGTGCACTATCACATCCATCTTCATTGTAATTTTTTAAGGACAATTTTGGCAATACCTGAAATACCCAACACTATTTTTAAATCACTGAATACTTTATCAGTGATATAGTAAATGGCATCTGTTTTCTGAAAAGGATAGATATATGTGTCTAAATGAAGGGGTTAATCCCCTTCATGACCACTCCCACCATTTCCCAAACCGCCTGTTCCCTCTTAACTGCCTCTTTCTAGGGCAACCCCATTGGGAGCTGGCCTTTTAGCTTAAGAAATTTAGGAGTAACCTAAATGCTGTCTCTTCTCACTCTGTTCTGTACAACATTTTGGCTGGTCTTAGATATATTCTAAGACCTTTTTTTAATGTATTTTTTAAAAATATATTTCTGCTTTAGCAGTACACAATGGGTTTATTTGTACGTGGTGCTGATGATCAAACCCGGGTCGCGCACGTGCCAGGCGAACACTCTACCACTGAGCCACAACCCTAGCCCTGTTTTCTATTTAATTTCACCAAAAAACCACAGGAAACCATACCCTGACTTTCAGGGAATTGTTTGAAATGCTCTGTGTTTTTTTCAGAGAGTTTAGAACATGGGAAATTTCCGACTTTTTGTAAGAAAAAGTGTTGTCTTTGCATTGATTTTGGTGTATTTAATGCCTCTCATTGTGTACCTTTTGTGTTATAATCATTTTTTATCACTCTTTACATGTATTTTATTTATTTATTTATTTATTTATTTATTTATTATTGGGATTGACCTCAGGAGCACTCGATCACTGTGCCACATCCTCAGCCCTTTTCTGAGTTCAATTCCTGGTACTATATATTTTTATTTAATTAATTAATAATATATATAACAGTAGCATGCATTACAATTCATGATACACATATAAAGCACCTTTTTATATATCACTGTTTGTATACAAAGTATATTCATACTATTTATGTCTTTAAACATGCATTTAGGGTAATGATATCCTACTAATTGGGAACAAATCTCTGCTACATGCATGCCAGATAAAACACTGATCTCTAGAATATATAAAGAACTTAAAAATCTTAACACCAAAAAACCAAATATTCCTATCAATAAATGGGCCAAAAAAATGAACAGACGCTTCTCAGAAGTATATAATCAATCAACAAATACAGGAAAAATTTGTTCAACCTCTCTGGCAATTAGAGAAATGCAAATCAAAAATACTCTAAGATTTTATTTTACTCCAGTCAGAATGGCAGCTATTAAGAACACAAACAACAATAAATGTTGGAGAGGATGATGAGAAAAAGGCACACTCATACATTGCTGGTGGGACTGCAGAACGGTGCAGCCAATATGGAAAGGAGTATGTAGATCCCTTGGAAAACTGGGAATGAAACCACCTTATGACCTAGCCATCCCATTACTGGGTCTATTCCCAAAGGATTTAAAAACATCACAGTACAGGGACACAGCTACATCAATGTTTATAGCAGTACAATTCACAATAGCTAGGTTGTGATACCAACCTAGATGCCCCTCAGTAGATGAGTAGATAAAGAAAATGTTGTATATATACACAATGCAATATTATTCAGCAATAAAATAATGGCATACACAGGTAAATGGATAAAGTTGAAGTATATAATGCTAAGTGAAGAAAGCCAATCTCAAAAATCCAAATGCTGAATGTTTTCTCTGATATAAAGAGGCTGATTCACAGTGAGTTTGGGTGTGGGAACATAAAAGCATTAGAGGAACACTAGAAAAGTCAATGGGGAGGATCTGGAAGGGAGAGGAAAGAGGGTAGAAAGGGTTAAAAAAAAATGTGGTAGAATGCCTTGGCCCATTTATTGATTGGGTTGTTTGTTGTTTTATTTTTTTTTGCATTTTTTTTTTTGTTTTTGTTTTTGGTAATAAGGTTTTTGAGTGCTTCATATATTTTAAAGATTAGTGCTCTATCTGATTTGCTTGTGGTAACGATTTGCTCCCATTCTGTAGGTTCTTTGTTTTTCTCACTGATTTTTTTCATTGCCTGAGAAGAAACTGTTTAGTTTCCATCCATCCCTTTTATTGATTCGTGGTTTTAATTCTTGTGCTATGGGTGTCTTATTAATAAATTTGGGGCCTAGTCCAACATGATGGAGATTTGGACCTAATTTTTCTTCTACTAATCACAGGTTTCTGGTTTAATTCCTGTTTCCTTGATACACTTTGAGTTGAATTTTGTGCATTGTGAGAGATAGAGGTAAATTTAATTTTGTTACATGTGGATTTCCAGTTTTCCCAGCACCATTTGTTGAAGAGGCTACCTTTTTTCCAATGTACAGTTTTGGTGCCTTTTTCTAATATATGAAAATTGTAGATATGTGGGTTATTCTCTGTGTCCTCTATTCTGTACCATTGGTCTACAGGTCTATTTTGGTGCCAATATCATGTTTTTATTTTTATTTTTTTTAACTATTGCTTTGTACCATAGTTTAAGGTGTGGAATAGTAATGCCATCAGCTTCACACTTCTTGCTAAGTATTGCTTTGGCTATTCTGGGTCTCCTATTTTTTCAGATAAATTTCATGATTGCCTTTTCTATTTCTATGATAAATGTTATTAAGATTTTGATTAGAATTGCATTGAATCTTGTATCATGCTTTTGGTAGTAAGGTCATTTTGACAATATTATTTTTGCATATCCAAGAAAATGGTAGGTCTTTCCATTTTCTAAGATCTTTTTTAATTTATTTTCTTTAGCATGCTGTAGTTTTCATTGTAGTGACCTTTCACCTCTTTTGTTGATTCTCAAGTTATTTTGTGTGTGTGTTTTTTTTTTTTTTTTTTTTTTTTTTTTTTTTTTTTTTTTTGTGGTACCAGGGATTGAACTCAAGGGCACTCGACCACTGGGCCACATCCCCAGCCCTTTTTTGTATTTTATTAGAGACAGGGTCTCACTGAGTTGCTAAGTGCCTCACCACTGCTGAGGGTGGCTTTGAACTCGCGATCCTCCTGCCTCAGCCTCCCAAAGTGCTGGGATTACAGGCATGCGCCACCGCGCCCAGCTTTTGTGTGTGTTTTTTGAGTCTATTGTAAATTGTGTGAATGTCCTAGTGTTTCTTTCTGAGGAATTTTTATTGCTATACCGAAATGCTTTTGATTTTTGGGTGTTGATTTTATATCCAGCCACTTTTCTGAATTCCTTTATTAGTTCTAGAAGATTCCTGGTGGAGTTATTTATTTAATTTAATTTAATTTTTTTTTTTCTTCTAGATATAGAATCATATCATTGGCATACATTGCTAATTTGATTTGTTCTTTTTATATCCATATTCCTTTAATTTCTTTCATCTGTCTAATTGCTTTGGCAAGGGTTTCATGAATTGTGTTAAATAGAAGTGGTGAAAGAGGGCATCCCTGTCTTGTTTCAGTTTTTAGAGGGAATACTTTCAATTTTTCTTCATTTAGATTGATGTTGGCCTGGGTCGTAGCATAGCTAGCCTTTACAATGTTGAAATTTCTTGATGTTATTCCTAGTTTTTCTAGTGTTTTTGAACATAAAGCGGTACTGTGTTTTATCAAATGCTTTCTCTGTGTCTATTGACATGATCATATGATTTTTATCTTTGAGTCTAATGATGTGATGAATTACATTTATTGATTTCTGTATGTTGAACCAACCTTGTAATTTTGGGATGAACCCTACTTGATCATGGTGCATTATCTTTTTGATATGCTTTTGATATATTTTTGTATTTCATTAGCCAGAATTTTATTGAAAACTTTTGCATTTATGTTCATTAGATTAATTGGTCTGAAGTTATTTTTCTTTGATGTGTCTTTGTCTGGTTTTGGTATCAGGGTGATATTAGCCTTGTAGAATGTTTGGAAGTGTTCCCTGTTTTTCTGTTTGATAAAATAGTTTGAGAAATATTGGTGTTAATCCTTCTTTAAAGGTCTTGTAAAACTCAGTTGTGTATTTATGCACTCCTGGGCTTTTCAATTTCATTGATTTCAGCTCTGATTTTTCTTATTTCCTGTCTTCGACTACTGTTTGGGGTTGATTTGTTCTTCCTTTTCTAGGGCTTTGAGATGTTATGTTTGTTCATTTTTTTGTTGACCTTTTTCTTCATTGAAGGAATAAACTCCATGCAATTAACTTTTCTCTTAGAACTGCCTTCATAGTGTGTCAGAGATTTTGATATATTGTTTTAGTGTTCTCATTTAATAATAATTTTTGATTTGACAAAAACAAATTATGGAAAGGGAGCGGGTGGTATAAGAAAGAGAGTAGACTGGGACACAACATTGCTATGTTCATGTAGGACTACATGACAAGGTTAATTCAACATCATGTACAACCAAAACACTGGAATTCTAATTAGAGTAAATTATACACTATGCATACACAATATGTCCAAATGTTCCTTATTGTCATGTACATATAAAAAAATAAAATAGTGTAAAAATGCTATACTCATGGACCAGACAGATATGCAAAAACTGAAATTATTAGAATTCTCAGGGTAAAAACAGGAGGGATTTTTGGTTATCTTGAGAGAGGAAAGATATCTTAGAAATTACACTGAAGGCACAATCAGAAAAAAAAAAGATTATTTATTTATTTTTTGTTATAGAGAATTGAAACTATGTTTACTTAACTACTGATCCACATGTCCATTACCTCTTTATATTTTATTTATAGACAGGGTCTCACTGAGTTGTTTGAGGTCTCACTTAGTTGGCAAGATTTGCTTTGAAGTCACAATTTTTCCATGACAGTCTCCTGAGGCATTCGGATGACAGGCAAGAACCACTACACCAGGAAGAACAGAAAATTTGATGAAGAGTACTTAAATCTCTAGATTTAAGCATTAAAAATGTATGCATACAACAAAATAACATTATACCAATTAATGTTTTATGTTATAATTGTATTATACAAATAATTTATTATGTAAAATTTTTAAATAGAATTTACTGAACAGGAGAAAGTAGTTCTCGTTACATGTTTGATGAATTTATAGTCTCCAGAGTATAACAAACTGTTTTGTTGATAATTAAATGACAGCTAACCAACTAAAAATTGAATTCAGAAGCATAAAATCCTGAATATAGCTACTGCTTTTATGCTTTTTTTAAGGATAAATTTTAAAATACCAATTGTTATCCTTCAGTCCCGATTATGGGGATGATTTACAGTAAAGCCGCTCATTTTTTGGATGACGACGTGGTTCCTTCATTGTTATTTTCACTTACCTGTTTTCCAAAGGTTATTGATATGCTGTGTGCAAATACTTCACACTTTAGAAGCCTGGGGTATCTTAGGGCCTATATCCACTTGCTGCTCAGGTGACACAATCTGTGGCTAACATGTACTGTATGATCTTGCAGGAGCCAGTATGGGGGCACTCTTCATCCACACTTCACACTTCGTCTGCAGGATGTCTCCATTCAAGGATGAATGATGGATTCTGAATCTCATGTATGCTGTCAGGGACAGTAAAATTACAAAACAACACCTGACCTTCTTTGAGCAGGCAGTTCTTCCACTGACAGTGTTATGTCCTGCAGGCTGGGAGACTTCATGGGGCCTCTCAGTACAGTCTACCATCTTCCTCACTCCCACTGCAGGGTGATACAGCTATTGTCAAACTAAAGTGCCCCAAGTGTCAAAAGTATCACACCCAAATTAGTGGAAGAAGCCAAAATATCATTTATCTTATCCTTCTTCACCTCCATGTCCTCCTCCTCCTCCTTCCCCTCCATCTCCTTCTCCTCATCCATCTCCTCCATCTCCTCCTCCTTCACCTCCATCTTCTCTTTCTCCTCACTCTTCTAGTCTGTTTTACCAAAAATGTTGTACCCAGCATAATGCCAATTAAAACTCCAACCCCTGTCACACTTGAGCCAGTAGAAAGCCTTTATTAAGCTAGGGATCATCTTTTTTTGGCCCAAGTAAACTCTGTGTTCCTACACCCACTGTGCCTCACCCTCTCATGTACACACATGTGGATGATCACAGCATCGCCCATTCAAATAGGAGGAAGCCAAGACTCTTGTTAGACACACTTATCACAGGGACCAGCAATGATCCCTGTTCAGCTTTCTGACTCTCCACCCCTGAGTTCGGTCCCCAAAACTTTTTTTTTGTATTTTATTTAGAGACAGGGTCTCATGGAGTTGCTGAGTGCCTCACCATTGCTGAGGCTGGCTTTGAACTCACAATTCTCCTGACTCAGCCTCCCAAAGTGCTGGGATTACAGGCGTGCGCCACCGCACCCGGCTATTCACTTCTTTATTAAACCTCATAGCAGTGATTACAGCAGCCATATCCAAAAGTCCCCAACTATAGAATCAAAAGAGGTGCACCTTTCTACAGGTGAATGGAAAAACTAAAATGTAAATACACAAAGATATTCCACCTTAAATCCAGACCGGTAAGTGAAAAACGCCAGTCTGAAGCAGCCAAGTGAAGTAAGACTCTAAGCCAACAATGTACTGCAAAAGGCAACTACATAAAGGCAGTAGCAGAACCCATGGGGCAAGGGACTTAGGGAGAAGAAAGGGAAGTGCAGAAGAAGAAGTGTGATGAACAGGTGGAGCACAGGATTCTCAGGGCAGTGAAACTCTTCTGTATAATATTATTATATAGAATATATGAAACAATCACATCACACAGAGGAGGAACCTCAGGTAAAATATGGACTTTGGCTGAAGAAAAGTGTTGTTTTATCCACTCTGTTCATTAAATGAACAACTCTGATTCAGTAACTAACAAATATACTAGACCAATGCAATAGGATGTAAACAGTGGAGACTATACCCTGGAGAGAAGGGGTGAATGATACTAAGTGTAATGATTAATTTGAACTGTCTCCTTGATTTGATAAAAGATATTGATGATTAAGAGGTTTCTGAGTAGGTACATGAGGGTGGGCCTAGGAATGATTGGCATGTGGACTAGCAAACTGGACAACTTCCCTAGGTTTGGGGAACATCATCCCAATAGGGTGGTGGATTGGATGGAGTAAAAGTTGGAAGAAAAAGGCAGCAGCACAAGATGCAACCCAGTTTCTTCTCAAATGGGTTTTCCACTGCTGCTGTGATTACCTGAGGATACCACACTTTCCCTTTTTCACTATTTAACCCCAACACAAAAACAAACAAGTTCTGCCCACAGAGATTTTGTGCTCTGGAATCAGCATCCTTATCATCTGGGTTTATAGATCATTAAAAAAAAAATAAATAGAGGAGGATCAGAAGAGGAGGTGTCAGCACACCTGTTGCTATTCTGCCCTGGCTGAGGAGAGCATTAAAGGGTTTGATGGTGGGTGACAACTTGTGTCACACATCACAAAGAAGAACTCTGCTTGCAGCTCTGGGCCAGGTATAGCTGCTGCAGGAGCTTGGGGTAGGCCCAGGTGGCAGCCCCGGGAGGGCAGGGTGAGGGGTCCTGCCGGGTCCCCACTATTGCACACTGTCCCCTCCTTTCCTGGCACTATTCCAAAGCAAACTTTGCCAGTGATTCCCCAGGGATTTTTTCTACAAGCCTTGGATCTCAGACTAAGATAGCACTCTTGTTCTGCAGCTTCAGTATCTTGGACATCAGGGGACACCATCCTCACATCACACAGTGTGACAAGATGGCACACTGGCATTTATTTTCAAGGGGTATATTTGATTGTTCAGCCAATGCAAGCAAGCCACGGAACAGAAGCTGAATCCAGGCAGCTAGCAAGACAAAGCAATGGGTACAATAATATTTCCCACGGGACATTCCAGGTTGGTATAGCAAATATCAAGAAGAAAGGAATGGGGCCAAGATGACCCTAGTTGAGTACATGTTAGAGAATGGTTACTAACATTTAGACAATGAGTCTCTGACAAGGTATGTTGCCCAGAAAAAATGGAAATCAAAGAGAACAATTTTACATTGTATAGGAATTGCTATTTTTATGCTGTCAAGCATATTATGCTAATTATATTATATATTATATATTATATATATATATATTATATATTATATATATATATATATTATATTATGCTAATGATATTATATATTATGCTAATGATTAGTGGGTACAGAGGCAGAACTTTCCGTGTTCTATTATTGCTGAGAAAAAGAACAATTCCCGGAACTTCTAAGATGGCTGCTGAAGAACAAGATAAAGTCCCTTTAGTTCTCTTACCACACCTTCACTTCCTTCTCCTCCTCCATCTCCTCTTCGTCCTCCTCCTCCTCCATTTCTTCCTTTTCCTCCTTCTCCATCTCCTCCTACTCCTCCTTCTGGTCCATCTAGTCTTCCTCCATCTCCTTTTCCTTGTCCTCCTCCATCTCCTCCTCTTCCATCTCCTCTTCTCCTCCTCCTCCATCTCCTTCTTTTTTTTCTCTTCCATCTCCTCCTCTTCCTTTTTCTCCATCTCTTCTTTTTCCTTCTCAATCAATCTCTTCCTTTTCCTTTTCCTCCATCTCCTCCATCTCCTTCTATTTTTCTTCCTCCTCCTCCATCTCCTCCAATTTTTCTTCCTCCTCCATTTTCTCCTATTCCTTCTTCTCCTCCATCTCCTACTCTTCCTCCTCCTCCATCTCCTCTTTCTCCTCTTTCTCCCTTCCATCTCCTCCTCCTTTATCTCCTCCATCTCCTCTTTTCCTCCATCTTCTCTTCCTTCTCCTCCTCCTTCTTTTTGTCCTCCTTCTCCTCCTCCTACTCCTCTTCCTTCATTTCTTTCTCCTCCTCCTTTCCTCATCCTCCTCCTTCCTCCTCCTCCTCCTCCTTGTCCTTCTCCATCTCCTACTCCTCCTTTTTCTCATCCATCTCATCCTCCTCCATCTCCTCTTCCTCCTCCTCCTCCATCTCCTCCTCCACCTTCTCTTCCATCTCTTCCTCCTCCTCCTCTCCTCCTCCTCCTCCTCCCTCCATCTCTTCCTTTTCCTCTTTCTCCATCTCCTCCTACTCCATCTCCTCCTTTTCTACCTCCTCCCCATTTCCTCCTATTTTTTCTCCTCCTCCTCCTTCTTCTTCTTCCATCTCCTCCTTTTCCTCCTCCTTCATCTCCTCTTTCTCCTCCATCTCCTCCTCCATCTCCTTCTCCTCTTCCTCCTCTTCAATCTAGTCCTCCTTCATTTCCTCCATCTCCTCCTTCTTCTCCATCTCCTCTTCCTTCTCTCCTCCTCCTCTCCTTGTCCTCATCTTCCTCATCCTTCTCTTCCTCTGTTTCTTTCTCCTCCTCTTTCTCCTCTTCCTCCTGCTCCTTCTCCTCCTCCTCCTTATGCTCTTCCTCCTCCTCCTCCTTCTCCTTATCCTCCATTGCCCTGGTGGTGCATGCATGGAGGCACTGGAGGAGAATCTGAGGGTGTGCACAAATGAGCACTTTCTGCACTGAGGTATGCAAGCTTCTTCCCGGGGCCGTGTCCCCCATTGGGTTCCCCCATTTCAGTTTTGCCTTGCTCACCCCATACCCTTGCAGGTGGCGGGTGGCCTCTGCTCCTACAGCTCAGACCAGGTGGTCCAGCAACCCAGGTGCACCCAGGAGCCTTCTCCTGCACCCTGGGATGTGGGTTTCTGGCATTGGGCACAGCTGGGGCCACCCCCACCTACCGGATGTTGGCTCAGATCAACACACAGCTATTTTTGTTTTTCTCCCTCGCACCAGGGGGAAATGCGGTAGGAGTGTTGTGGCATTTTCTATAGCCTTCTGGTGGCATCTTCCTTGAGGATAGGGCAAAATCAGTACAGCCTATGGTGGACCGCAAACAATATGTTGCCCTCAGCAATGATGATTTGGAGACCTATGAACTAGGCCATGGTCCTTGACAGGATGTGGAAATCTAATCATCGATGGGAAGCCTTCCCAAAGGCGACTGTTCTGTCCCATGTCTTCCTCCTTGCCACCGCGGCTTGCTGGCCTTGGGTAAGTCTACCTGAAGTGCTAGAATGGCAGCCAATGATGGGTAAGATCTTAGAGATAAGACAACCTAAGACAGGCACATTCTTGAGTAGTGTGGACTCCCATCAACAGAAAAGGGGAAAAGAAATGTTGGGGACATTGAGAACACATCAGTCAAAAATATGACTTCCTGATATATGAAGATGGCCTGGCTCACGGGTGCTGTCCTGACATATGATGAAAAATCAAACCACCCCATGGATTAGCTAATGGCTCGCACTCCAATGTGATCTGCTCATATTCTCTATGCTTCCCTATAATCTTTCTGTTGATAAAGCCTCTACTTTTTTATGAAAGATATCATGGTGTTTAAAGAATTAACTTTGACTTCTATTTACTTGCTGTTCAGTTCTTTATTCACATATATGGCTACCAAGTGTCGCTATTTAAATTATTTAGATCCAGACTAACTCTGTACATTTATCTTTTCTTGAATTTGAGGGAACTAACATAGAAGGAGTAACATAAATCTTTTCCTATAAGTACTTAATTACCTTTATTAAGCTTTAAGAGTCTTTTTTTAATATTTATTTATTTGCTTTAGTTGTACACAATGGGTTTATATTGTACGTGGTGCTGAGGATCGAACCCGGGCCACGCACGTGCTAGGAGAGCAGGCGCGCTCTACCGCTGAGCCACAATCCCAGGCCCAAGCTTTAAGAGTCTTTTTGTGATTAAAAATAAATTTCATTTACTTTTAAAGTAGATATTAATCCTTTAGAGCAAAAAGTCCTTCATGAGCTAACATTCAGCCTTGCCTCCCTTATTTCCCTGCTTCTAGGTTTTATAAACAACTGCTATAAAAGAAAAACAATAGTGCTTTGGAATCCCAGGCAGAGAAAGTTGACTTTTATCAGACAGCCTGAATGGTGTGCAGAGAAAACAGTTTCAGGGAATCCGTGAGAAATAAATTTTCACCCAAACTAATTAGATAAACAGTGATGAAATTATTATATGCCCAGGCAGTCACGAACAGGGACTTGACAAGGGGCAAGTGACCGCACAACCTTGAAATATATAAAATAAGAAATTTAATCTATCTAAAATGTAATCTATAAATTAAGTCATGTCTGTAATGAAATCACCAAAGAAAGTGTAAACAATCTGTACTGCCAAAAATTATGCTTGAAAACCTACAACAAAGAAAAAGTAAAGAGAGAAGATTCCACAGCCTGACTCCTATGTCGCTGTGTTATTTTCCCCATCGCTGCTTCTCTGCCTGCATACTTTGTTGAGCGCTCTCGTTTTACCACCTGGCTGGGGCTGGCCCCTAGCATAGGAGCAGGAGTATCTCCACGGCGCCATCTACTGGAGAATGTCCAAAGTGATGTTTGGGTAGGGATGACACTCAGCACTGGAAGGCTGCCTTAGAAAGCCAGAGACCCCGGGTCCCACCCAAGCACCAAGCACACACACACACACACACACACACACACACACACACACACACACACTTGCTGTCCAGAGTCAGGAGAGCTGGGCAGGGGCTTTCTCAGCAGACTTTTAAAGAAAGCAACAAAATATAGGTGAAATATGGCTGTTTAGACGGTTGATAGGGGACAAGGTGGGGCGGTTCTGAGAATGTGTCCTCAAGGGAGAGGCTGTGTCATCTGCCACTCCTTCCACATAGACTTTTCTTTGGTTGATGAGTCCATACTATTAAGTTTTGCAAGCCAGGTGCAGTAGTGCATGCCTGTCATCCCAGAACTTTGGAGGGGCAAGAGGATCAGGAGTTCAAAGCTAGCTTCCGCAATGGTGAGAAACTTAGCAATTCAGTGAGACCCTGTCTCTAATAAAATACAAAAAAGGGCTGGGGATGTGGCCCAGTGGTCACGTGCTCCTGAATTTAATTTCTGTCAGAGTAGGCTCCATTAGTGATGTAGGGAAAATGAGTCTCCACACCGAAGTTATTTTCAGAGATCAGATTTATTGGCTGCAGGGTTCAAAAGAGTATCACCTAAAAATTATCAGGAAGGAAAGTTAGGAATTTTGGTGATCTTTACATCCAGTGGAAGGGAGTGGAAATTTACACTTTTTGTAGGAGTGTACTTAAAGATGTTTTTGTTTTTGTCACAGAAAGTGCTTTGTGCAAAATTTGTATGTTAAGTCAGAGGTCTTCCAAGGTTGACCACAAAAGCAGAAGTAACATCATCATATCTGCATTCTAACACACATTGAGTTCTTTGCAGAAACATTTTTAGATATTCTGTTTGAAGAAAATTCTGGTGAGGGTCTCTGGAGAAACTTATTTAAGATTCTTAGGTGGAAAAGGGGACATGACTATGAAGACATCAGACCTGGATCCTCCTTACCTGGCTTTTGGTCACACATCGTGTATGAAGAAAATCATCACATGATTTTCCCAGAGCTAGTGAGTTACCCTAAACACAGAGAAATAAAGCCTCGGTTTTCTGGCTTATTCCACCTCAATATTAATCATGGGGAGAATAGCTAAGTTGAATGTCAGTTTTTAAAATTCATTAGTATAAAATCTTTTAAAAAGAAAGGGATGAGCCGGGCGCGGTGGCGCAATGTCCCAGCACTTTGGGAGGCTGAGGCAGGAGGATCGCGAGTTCAAAGCCAGCCTCAGCAACGGCGAGGCACTTAGCAACTCATGTCTCTAAATAAAATACAAAAAAAAAAAAAAAAAAAAGGTATGGGGATGTGACCCAAGTTCAATCCCCGGTTTTAAAAAAAAAAAAAAAAAAAAGAAAGGGATGAGCTGCAAACAGGCAGGAAACACGTGCAGAGCTGCATCTACTGATGTTGTTTTCAGTGGGGTCCACAGACAGAGCAGCAACAAACTCACGACCTGACCTAGTGCTAGAGTGCCTGCCTAGTATGCACAAGGCAGGAATAGGTCCCCAGCACCAGAAAAAGAAGAAACAACTCCATTAATTATATGGCAACATGTATTTTGAGAATATGTCTATCTAAACAATACATAAAAATGACAATATTTTAGAATTCTCTTTAACGTGTCTGCCTACTACCCAACAAATGACTCTTCAAACAAGCACTAGTGAGACAGTGGTGGTCCAAGAGACATCAACAGACAAATAAGACATCAGAGAAGGGGCTGGGGTTGTGGCTGAGTGATAGAGTGCTTGCATAGCAAATGTGGGGCCCTGGGTTCCTTCCTGAGCAACACATAAAAATAAGTGAATGAATGGTATAAAGATATTGTGTCCAACTATAATTAAAAGATAAGTATTAAAAAAAAAAAAAAGACATCAACTAAAAAAAAAAAAAAAAAATACAGCAGCAGGGTACACTAGGGAAAATGCTTATGGTCCCAGCTTCCAGGAGGCTAAGGCAAGGTGACCACAAGTTTGAAGCCAGGCTCACACCATTTCCAAAAATAATTATTAAAAGGGCTATGGAGAAGCTATGTTGTGCAGCACTTCTGGGTGAAATATGAAAGAAGAAAGGGTGCAAAAATAGAAGGAATAGGTATTTCACCGATCTGTACATAAGGCCGAAGTGGAGAGGCCAAAACGGACATATACAATGTGTAAAGAAACTTTAGAAAGAAACAAAATAGTAAGTTGTAAAGTCGTAAAATAACAATTGATTTTTGAGAAGGAATAGTGGGCAGCAATGTTGTGAGAAAAACTGGCCAGCCACAGGTCAGTCTCACTGACACTCCCTGGTGTGAGACCAGGCTACAGCCAGTGCTGCCAACCTCTGCCCCAGAGCCAGAGACAGCAAGGACAGACCCGCCAACTCTGCTTGAGTTTTGGTGGGCTGAGGACAGTCTTGGGGACCTAACTTGGAGTGCCGCCAGGCCTAGGTCAGTCCCACTGAACTTCACTCAGTGAGTTCTGCCTCAGGTCATTCCTGCTGACATCCCCTTGAGTGTGGCCAGGACCAGGAAAGTTCCGCCAACCTCTGCCCAAGCACAGGCAGGCCCAGTTCAGCCCAGCCCACACCCACACAGTTCAGGTGAGTCTAGGAGGGCTTCACTGACCTCCCTTAAAAGACTGCCTCTTTCAATGAACAGACCACCACAAAAGCTCAGACACAACCAGTTCGACCCAAACCAATCTGCGCTGACCCAGACCCAGGTTCTCAAAGCATTCCTTGAGGAACAAGGGCAGGATCTGATAGCCCAACATTAGGGGGAGGCACAGACAACCTGCAAGGACATTATAAAAATATAGGAAAGAAACTGTAATAACTCATAACTACACTGTAATAAAGTATGGCTAATAGAAAACATGCAAAAGCAAGGAAGAAAAGTACCCGAGACAAACCAGGGTTCTACAACAGAACCCATGCTCAGTGAAGCTGATGAAATGTCAGAGAAGGAGGTCAGAAGGCTCATAATAATCTGTGAATCAAAGAAAGACTTAAAAGAGCAAATACAGGCAAAAATTGACCACTAAAACAAGGATAAAACAGATCAAATGCAAGTAGCAAAAAATTACTACAAAAAAGAGATAGAAACTCCGAAAAACAACCAGTCAGAAATCTTTGAAATGAAGGAAATAATTAAAAAATAGAAAACACAATTGAAGGCATCACCTACAGACTAGATCAACAGGAAGAAAGAATTTCAGACAATGAAGTTTCAAAGTCAGCTTGTTATATACGTTGGCCCTGAAAAGTTCATATTGGTAAGAATGTGAAAAGAAGCTAAAGAATGCTTCCATATCATCCAAGATATGAAGATATGCTTTCATATCTTTCTGAGAGTGAATTGTATAACATTCTGTGGACATTACCAACTGTGTGTCTACCAGACTGTGTTCTGGGTTTCTACATTAGCAAACAGAAATCAAACTCAGATTTACTTAATTCTAAATTTGAATGGATCTCAAACTAAGGACTTTCTATCTTGTTAATAAAATACTCTGCTTTTTGCAAAATGTGATGTTTCCTGCCTGTAATCCTAGCCTCTCGAGGGGCTGAAGCTGGAGAATCAAAAATTCAAAGCCAACCTCAGTAAAGATGAGGTGTTAATCATTTCAGTAAGAACCTGTCAGAAATAAAATACAAAATAGGACTATAAATGAGGCTCAGTGGCCTAGTGCCCCTGAGTTTAATATCAGGTAGCACCACCCCTCCAAGGAATGCCCCCTGTTCCTGCTGATGGACAGAATCACATACTCTGGGACAGAAGCTTCTGTGCTTCTCCTTTGCTAACAAAGCAATAATTTCTTTTGCACCCCCTTACTGAGGCCGGACCTCAGCACACATGCTTCTTCCTTTTTCAATGCTTTATTCACTCAAATTACTAAATACAATTCCACTCTATTTGTTCTTAATCAAGAAAGTGACAATCCTTAATTCTAGGCACTCCAATAGACACAATCAATCAATCCACACCAAACAAGTCTATGTTAATTCTCAGCACTGCAAACACACTTAATCATGACAGGCTCATAACAAATATTCCCTCTACATGCTAAGCTGAAGGGCTAGATTTAAAGACTTAAGTCTTAGGTCGCACATCCAGCAGATGCACACTCAATCAGATCATGGTGATCAGATCAGGAACCAAGGCAGCTTCCCCTGGTGTGGAGCTGATAGCTGGCTGAGGAGATGGTTGTAAGGAGAAGGACTTTTCTCATCAGTCAGAGGCTGCTGTAGAGTTGGAGAGTGGTGAGGATGACACAGAGGTTGAGGTAGATGAGAAGAGTTTGGAGGTCATTCCAGTTCCTCATCAGACTCTCCAGTATGTGGTCATCAGTGTTGGCTGGCTGAATGTCTGTTCATTGGTTCCATCATTTATAATTTTGGGGGGGCTTTTGCCTGCTATTTCAACCCCTATCAGTCGCTACTGTCTTTCTCAGTGACATCATTGCTCTGAGGGTAGAGACTCTGGTCTTGTGGTCCCCACCCTGATTTTCTTGCCTCTTGCTTATCAGGGAGTTTTCAGGACAAGTGTAAAATCACAGAGACTTTCCCATGTGTTTAAGCCAGTTTTGTAAAAAGTGGATTAATTTATCAAGCTATCCCTGATGACCAAGGTGGGGTGCACAGTAGGCGGGCCTGATGGGGACTGCAGGTTTAAAGTAAATTTTTAGAATGCTGTTGGTTAGGCTGAGGCCTAAGGCCATCCTCACACTGCTTCAGACTCCCAGAGTAACTGTTGTTTGCTTTTGTGTTGTGGTTAAAACTCAGGGCCTCACCCATGCTATGAAAGCACTCTGTAGCTGAAGCATAGCTCAGTCCCAGAGGTTACCTTCTGTACAAGATGCAAGCAAATGCTTCCTACCTGGAATAGTTGCCATCACAGCCTGGAAGCTCCTCCTGAAAAGGGCTGAAGCCAAGAATTTGTCACTCTAGCAAATTTCAGCCAGTGATTGGATAATCTTTCTATCAGTCAAGATGCAGAGGCTTTGAAATTATCAATCATGCATGCTGGGGTGGAACTGTCCAATCAGTACATAGACCGAGAGGAAGGGCGGGCTTCCGCAGGCTTTTCTTCCTCACCAGCTCGGCTTCTCCATTTTGAGGCCTCATGTTCCCCACTTCAGCGTCCCAGGTGACTCTTTGCAGGCTGTTTCCCCGCAATCTGGAAAGAGCAGTGGTTTCTCAAGAGGACGCCGGGTTACCAGGGAGGACGAAAATGGTGAGTTTTTTACTTTGGCTGAAGGTATGGGGTCAGCACCTGCCCTGGGGCCCTGGAGTGCAGGTAAGTTGTGAAACGTGCTGGAGTCCTAGATGCAGGTGACTCTGAGTTGTGTCCTCTGGTTCCCATGGGTTGCATGGGCGGCTCAGGTCCCTGCCATCCTCTTTGCTTTCTCCTTGCTGCCTGAGCTGACTCTTCCACATGTGTAGGAAGCAGGGTCACAAATGCACTTTCCTGCTCCCAGTTGAGCTCCTCTGAAGGCTCTGAAGGTCCTTAAAATTTCAGTTGCCTCCTGGGTCCTAAAATGCCCCCTTCCTCACCACTTCACAGCATCATCAAACATTCATTCTTCCTACTATGTTTCAAATGGACACAGTGATATTGCCAGTTGTTGGTGAGGAGTTCTGCTCCCCCAAATGTTGATGTTCAAACATTAGAGAAACACGCCGAGGCAACCACATAAAACAGGGGTTTACTTAAAAGGTGTAACAGACTTCTCAAGGCAGGAAGAAGGGGGCCATTGCTGGTATCTTGATAATCCCATGAAGAAAGGCATGTCTGCCTTTTTTAAATATGTCCCAGGGCTTCCTTTGTTCTCCTGCTCTCTTCCTCTTTACTCTCTCCTTTCTGCATATGGGACCAGGGCCAGTGGGATGGCTAAAAGGTAAAAACCAGATGGGCTGAAGGGGGAAGGATCAAAACACTTAACTACTTTTTAGCTCCCTGTAGGGAGGGGCAGTTCCTGGGATGGGTTACCTTGGCAACAGGTTGAGGCAAGGCCACATTTTTTTTAAGGGTGGAGGAAGGGCTCTGAAGGAATTAACATTGTAATCCCTCAGGGCATAGGCTCCCAAAAGTCTCCACTTCCCTGGACTTATTCAAAATTGGCTTTCTTTATCTGACCTGACTCAATTTACCTATTTATACTGACTGCCTATCAGATTCTAGCTTCAACAGCCTATTAATTATTATTTTTCATCTAGTGAAATATCGAAAAGTATATATGTGTGTGTGTGTGTGTGTGTGTGTGTGTGTGTGTATTTAATAGGAGAATCAAAACTAGGGCAGTATTATCAGGGACCTTCCAATCCCCCTTCTCCCCTTTAATTAAGTATTGATATTTTGTCCCACTTGTTTTGGAAGCTGGCCTCCAACTGTGATCATCCAGCTTCAGCTGCCCAAGCCCCTGAGAATATAGGCTGTGCCACTATCCCTGGCACGAATAACATTTTTGAAAACATGTGTTTTCTACTATTGACTGTTCTACTTGCGGGAGGGGGGGAATCACTTAACACTTCCCTGTTTTTTTTTTTTTTTTTTTTTTTTTTTTTTTTTTTTTTTGTCAAAATAACCACTTTAAATGAAATAAGGCAGTTGATGATAGATCCTAGAAATATTGAATCCTGGGCTACATACCCAGCCTTTTTTTTTTTTTTTTTTTTTTTTTTTTTTTTTTTTTGTACTGGGGATTGAATTCAGGGGCACTTGGTCACTGGCCCACATGCCCAGCCCTTTTTTGTATTTTATTAGAGACAGGGTGTCACTGAATTGTTAAGTGCCTTGCCATGGCTCAGGCTGGCTTTGAATTTGTGATCCTCCTGCCTCAGCCTCCCAAGTGCTCGCAGGACAGGCATGACAAGCATGCGCCACCATGCCCAGCATTTTTTTTTTTTCTTGACATGTTATTTCTTAACATAAATTTGTTTCCTTTGTGATACATGACAACAGAATGCATTTTGACACATCACACATAAAGAGCTCCATTTTCTGATTGTACATTATATAGATTTATGGCAGTCTTGTAATCATATATGCTCATAGGGAAATAATGTCTTATTCATTCTTCTGTCCTTCATCCTCAGCCCTTTTAAATTTGAATTTTAGATAGGGTCTTGCTGTGTTTCCAAGCCTGGATTGAAAGTTCGGATCCTCCTGCCTCAGCTTCTGAATCTGTTGGGATTAAAGTCTTTGACACCCAAGCTACAGAAAATACTTTATTTTGATACAAATATTAATTACCATACTTAGGAACATGTATTCAACTTACCCAGAATGGTGTATGTGTCCCACACCAGAAGAGATTACATCGTTTCTTTCTTTCTTTCCTTTCTTTTTTTTTTTTTTTTTTGGTACTGGGGATTGAACTCAGGGGCACTCGACCACTGGGTCACATCCCCAGCCCTTTTTCGTATTTTATTTAGAGACAGGGTCTCACTGAGTTACTAAGTGCCTCACCATTGCTGAGGCTGGGTTTGAACTCGTGATCCTCCTGCCTCGGCCTTCCAAAGTGCTGGGATTACAAGCGTGCGCCACCGCGCCCCCGACCTCTTTCTTTCTTTCTTTCTTTCTTTTTTTTTTTTCTTTCCTTCTTTCTTTTTTTTTTTTTTTACAAGTGTGTGAACCCAGGCACTGAGCCACATTCCAGCCCTTTTTATATTTTATTTTGAGACATGATTTTGCTAAGTTTTTTATGGCCTCACTAAGTTGCTAAGGCTGGCTTTGAATTGAGTAGTCCTCCAGCCTTAGCCTCTAAAACTGTGCAATTACAGTGGGGCACTGCTGTTCATGGCCTACCTGAACAATCGTAAAAGAAAGTTTTGTATGACTACATTAACTAGTTGTAATGGTAGGATCATCAGATTGGTGAGCAACAGAAGAAAAAAAAAGGAAGAAAATTTCTTTTGTAGGTCTGTTGTTGAAAAATTCTTAGTTTTGAAACACGGTGGAGACTAGACATCTGGTAATATTAGTGATATATCCTGAGAAGTTTATTAGTGTTGAGAATTGTGGTCTGATACAGAAATTAAGATAATTGGCTATTAAAGGGCTTAACAAAGCCCAAGATAAGTTTTTCCTCTTCACACAGAACCCTGTCCTTCTACCCTCATGGTGCTCTAGTTAACCAAAGTCAAGTTTTCTGAAGGTTCATTGCGGTAGATGCAACTTCAAAGAAAACTTCAGTTCTTACTTGTGAAAATCTTGTGCTTCTCCTTTTCTTTTCCTTAGGTGTAGACACCATGTCAGAATGTTTTGGGCAGAGGTTCCATTTGGGCACCTCACAGGGTCTCATGTCCTCAGCCACTATCCTTTCCTGGAGCTGCCACAAGGTGCCCACAACTGCCCTATTCCCTGAGCGGTTAAGAGATTTCAGGACCTGGATGAGCTCCTTCTACAGGACAGCCAGAGGTGTGGGATGCAGCCTCTCAGGAGAGGAGCTGGGGGCCCTGGTTCTGAGGAAGCTTCTAGAACAAGCCTCATATAGACAGTTACTTCTTTGGAACATTGTTTCCCCCAAGCTTTTTTCTCATTACTTGGAGAGGAGTGGACAGTCAGCCTGTGGATGCTGGTGCTGAGGGGCCAGGTCAGCAGTGATCCCTGCCTCTTGCTTTCTCTCACATTTTAAAGAAGCAAAAACTTTCCCAGGGCATAAGGACCACCCACCCCAGTGCAGTGCTCTGCAAACCTGAAAAGCCTCACAGCCTGGAGTCATTGTGGAGATCTCCTGGGAGGGTGATCCAGAAGGCTTCTGTGAGATAGACCCAGAGGTAGAATGTTCCAGCTGTCAGTGACCTTGCCTGCCCCTTGACCTGACATACCTCTGCTCCCTCAGCACAGGTGGTTTCTGTGTATAACTTTGAAATAATCTGCTCACTTTTTAGAGGCCCAGTTTTATTTATACAGAGTCAAATAGGATGAAATATTATTAAAGAGTAGAGAAAAAAGTAGATTTAAATGTTTACTTACATTTCCATTGTTAAGAATCCTAATGTACAACCAGGTACAGTGGGGCACACCTGTGATCCTCACTACTCCAGATGATGAGACAGGAGGATTGCAAATTTGAGGACGGCCTTAGCAACTTTGCCAGTCCTAATGAAACTTGGTGAGACTGTGTCTCAAAACTAAAATATAAAAATGGCTGGGGATGTGGCTTAGTGGTCATGTGCCTCCAGGTTTAATCCTTGGTACCAAACCAAAAACAAACAAAAAAACTCTTATTTACCTTTGGCTAACCCTGAAAATGTATAGAAAATTTGTGGGATTAGATCATGTTTTTTCAATGATTTTAAATTGATATCCAGGTCCAAGATTCCAAAATGGCACTTAAGATACAGAGAAAGTCTGTCTTGCATTATTGGTGTTGAATATGAATTCATTTCTAGAAAACAGTGGTGGATAGATTTATAAATGAAATTTCATGAAAACATCACTGTCTGTCCTTTACACATGGAGAATTTGACAGAAAATACTTTTGTTGTAGCTGGGCGCAGTGGTGCACGCCTGTCATTCCAGCACTGGGTAGCTTGAGACAGGAGGATAAAGAATTCAAAGCCAGCCTCAGCAATGGCAAGGCACTTAGCAACTCTAGCAACTCAGTGAGACTCTGTCTCTAATAATATACAAAAACAACAAAAAAGCTGGGTATGTGGCCAGGTGATCAAGTGCCCCTGAGTTTAATCCCTTGTACCAGGGGAAAAAAAAAAAAAAATATATATATATATATATATATATATATATATATATATATATATATATATATATATTGTTGTTGTTGTTGTTGTTGTTGTTGATGTTGTGTGGACTTGGTAAATTGATGTTAACTGTATGATATTTTTGTGTCAGGAATGGACCCAGAAGTGCTTAACCACTGAGCCCCATCCCCAGCCTTTTTTAGATTCTTTGGTTTAAGACAGGGTCTTGCTGCTTTGCCTAGGGCCTCAGACCCCTGAACTGCTGGGTTTACAGGTGTGCACTATCACACCTGTCTTCATTGTAAATTTTAAAGGACAATTTTGGCAATACCTGAAATACTCAATTCTGTTTTTAAATCACTGAATACTTTATCAGTGATATAGTAAATGGCACCTGTTTTCTGGAAAGGATAGATACAAGTGTCTAAATTAGGGTTCTAATGCCCTACATGAGCACTCCCACCATGTCACCTACCGCCTGTTTCCTCCTAACTGCCTCCTTGTAGGGCCACCCCATTTGGAGCTGGCCTTTTAGCTTAAGAAACTTAGGAGTAACCTAAATGCTCTCTGTACTCACTCTTTTCTGTACAACATTTTGGCTGGTCTTAGATATAGTTTATTGTTTCCATTTTTAGATTTTTTTAATTTTCACCAAAAAAAAAAAAAAAAAAAAAAAAAAGGAAACTATGCCCTGACTTTAAAAAAATTTACTTAAATGCTCAGTGTTATTTCAGAGCGTGTAGATCATGGAAAAGTTCGACTCCTTTGTGAGGAAGGGTGTTGTCTTTGCATTAATTTTGGTGTATTTTATGCCTCTCATTGTGCACCTTTTGTATTATAATTATTTTTTATCACTCATTACATGTATTGTAGGTTTTTTTTTTTTTTTTTTTTTTTTTTTTTTTTTTTTTTTACTGGGAATTGAACTCAGGAGCACTTGAGCACTGGGCCACATCTCAGCCCTTTTATGCTCACTCCCTAGTACCTTTTATCTTTATTTATTTATTTATTTACTTACTTATTTATTTAATTCATAGTTGTATATATAACAGTAGCATGCATTACAATTCATAATACACATATAGAGCACCTTTTTATATATCACTGTTTGTATACAAAGTATATTCATACTATTCATGTCTTCAAACATGCATTTAGGGTAATGATATCCTACTAATTGGGAACAAATCTCTACTACATGCACATCAGATAGAGCACTGATGTCTAGAATATATAAAGAACTTAAAAATCTGAACACCAAAATACCAAATAACCCAATCAATAAATGAGCCAAGAAACTGAACAGACACTTCTCAGAAGTATACAATGAATCAACAAATACATGAAAAAATGTTCAACATATATGGAAATTCGATAAATGCAACCCAAAACTACTCTAAGATTTCATTTCACTCCAGTCGAAATGGCAGCTATTAAGAACACAAACAACAATAAATGTTGGAGAGGATGAGGGGAAAAAGGCACACTCATACATTGCTGGTGGGACTACAGAACCGTGAAGCCAATATAGAAAGGAGTATGGAGATATTTGGAAAACTAGGAATGGAACCACACTATGACCCAGCCATCCCATTACTGGGTCTATTCCAAAAAAACTTAAAAACAGCACAGTAGAGGGACTCAGCCACATCAATGTTTATAGAAGCACAATTCACAATATCTAGGTTGTGGAACCAACCTAGATGCCCCTCAGTAGATGAGTGGATGAAGAAAATGTTGTATATATACACAATGCAATATTATTCAGCAATAAAAGAGAATAAAATAATGGCATTCACAGGTAAATGAATAAAGTTGTGAAAAGAAGTGGTGAAAGAGAGCATCCCTGTCTTGTTCCAGTTTTTAGAGAGAATGCTTTCAATTTTTCTTCATTTAGAATGATGTTGGCCTGGGTTCTTAGCATAGATAGCCTTTGCAATGTTGAGGTTTGATCTTGTTATCCCTAGTTTTTCTAGTGTTTTGAACATAATGCAGTGCTGGGTTTCATCAAATGCTTTCTCTGTGTCTATTGACATGAACATATGATTTTTATCTTTGAATCTATTGATGTGATGATTTACATTTATTGATTTCTGTATGTTGAACCAACTTTGTAATACTGGGAAGAACCCTACTTAATTGTTTTGCATTATCCTTTTGATATGTTTTTTTTTGTATTTGATTTACAAGAATCTTATTGAAAACTTTTGGATCCATGTTCATTAGACATATTGGTCTGAATTTCTTTTTTTTTTTTTTTTTTTTTTCTTTAACATGTCTTTTTCTGGTTTTGGTATCAGGGTGATATTAGCCTCATAGGATGTGTTTGGAAGTGTTCCTTCTTTTTCTATTTCATGAAATAGTTTGAGAAATATTGGTGTTAATTCATCTTTAAAGTTTTTGTAGAACTCAGTTGTGTATTTATGCACTCCTGGGATTTTCATGTTTATTGATTTGAGCTCTGATTTTTCTTATTTTCTGTCTCCTACTGCTTTTGGGGGTTGATTTGTTCTTCTTTTTCTTGGGCTTTAAAGTGTTATGGTTGTTCATTTATTTGTTGACCTTTTTTTCCTTGAAGGAATGAACTCCATGCAATGAACTTTTCTCTTAGAACTGCCTTCATAGTGTGCCATATATTGTGATACATTGTATCAGTATTCTCATTTAATTATAAGTTTGGATTAGACAAAAACTAATTATGGGAAGGGAGCGGGTGGTATAGGAAAAAGAGTAGACTGGGACACAACATTTCTATGTTCATGTAGGACTACATGACAAGGTTAATTCAATATCTGTTGCCGCCTGCAGCTATCGTCGCCTGCAGCAATGATACTGCAGGAAAGAATTCGGAAGCACACTGGAAAATGAATAGGCTCTTTATTCTTGGTTCTTCTAACTTCTCTCTCTGGCTCTGACAAACTCTCCAACTCCAACCACCTCCTCTAGCCAACCTCACCTGGATAAATACTTTTTGCCTTAACAAGTATACACGTGTCAACAGCTCAAACTTACAGGTGCATCACTTAGTGTTCACGGGCATAAAAATATTCTTAGATAAATGCATGAATATCAGGTGAAAATACTAAAACACCTCTTATGGCTCTAAGCTAGCCACCATCTTAGCTATCTCCTTATTAGGGCTCTTACATTTCCCCCCTTTTGTTTTAAAAGAGGCATAGCTGTAGGGCATTTACATGTGCAAAAAACATTTTTACCCATCATTGGATGATCAAGGCTGTGCCCTTGACTCCTGTCTTAGGTTGATATGTCAGCCACATGAGACTTCCCGTGGATGGGTGATGACCCTCACCACATCCGGATCGACTGTGCCTGTCTTAGGTTGTCCTCCTCTGGGGATCTTACCCGTCATTGACGACCAGCTGTCCAATTGAGCCAACCAAACATGAGGAGATGCTTCGACTCCAAGGTGGCAAGCTTTGTGCTGATGAGCCAAGTTCCATTAAAAAGTATAGTTCTTTAGACTAATCAACTGCCCTAAGTTCCATTAAGTAACGCACTGAGTTCTCTTGACAAATACCCGCAAGGCATTGTCCCGTGCAATGTCCCAAACAGAGAAAGATTTATCAAAATGTCCATTTGCTAACACATTGATCTAGGAGGCCTCATGCATGCAAAGCAGAAGCCACACTGCTGGTGAAGTTGTTTGATGCTTGAGCAGCAGGGATGCTTGTAGTGATTGTGATCCATGCAGCTGTAGCAGAAGCCTTCTTTTTTATGTCTAGACAGTGCCACCGGCAAATCTTCAGGGCCCGCTACTTAGAAACTCAAGCATCAATCATTAGAGGAAAGGAGTGCCATTTCAGCACTGAGTCAAGAAGCGAGTTGTCTAACTAAAAAATAGAATTATTGTATCAGGTAATTTAAGTTGATCTCTGCTCACACACATTGCTGCTTGAGCTCCCATAAACATAAGCTGGGAAAATATCACATTCAGAACAGATTAAAGAAAGACTGAGGGTATTTAGCTGACAAAATATTACATTTAAGATAAATTAAAGAAAAGCTAAGAGCATTTTAGAAAAATAATATGTTAGCTGGAACTCTTGAGCCTCTGCATACACAGCAACCTTCCATGAATATACCTGTTGAAACAATTTAAATTAATCAGCTATTTAACAAATAAAGTTAATTACAAAAAAAAAAATACCATGACAAATACCAAAATATCAGGTTGAACAGTATTAGTCATATTCCTTACTGAAGAGAAGTCCTAAAGATACTTATAAATTAAGATGGAAGGTACCTTCACTTTTTAATTGTTTACCCAATTTGAATACTCTTAACTTAAATGAATTAAAGTTATTTGGATCCATATATATGTGTGTGTGTGTGTGTGTGTGTGTGTGTGTGTGTGTGTATATATATATATATATATATATATATAAAATATTAATTTCATGAGCACTCGGTTTTTTTTAATTTGTGATGTCACATTGGACAGACGTACAAACATAAAAAAACATATGTTTGTGACGTCACCTTTACATAAAATATAGACAAGCGCACAGACATAAAGACATATATAAAAAAGAAAAAAATATACAATTGTGTGCACACTAAAGAGAGATCTTCTTGTCCCGGCCGGGAGGAAGGAGACTTAAGTTGTGAATTTATTGAAGTACTCTTTTAAGGAAATTATTCCACAACAACTTCATCTTGGTCCTTTTGATTTGGTACCTGTTTTATTAATCTTGATGGTATCCATACTGGGGAGGATTCGTGCTGTGGAAAAACACAAACAGATCCTCTCCCCAAATTAATACTGGATCTGGGCCCTTCCATGTGCCTGAAAGAACATCCTTCCAGTAAACCAAAGGTTTATGTTGTTGGTGTGGATTCCAGTGTCTGTCTTAAACCGAATATCCTTTAGAATCCAAAGTTAAAAAATTTAAAATAAAAAGGGCAATGACCAATCTGTCCCTAGGATGTATCCAATTTCTTTCTTTTTGTTTCAAAAGCATAATTTTGAGTGTGTCTTTAGCTCATTCAATTATACCTTGGCCTTGAGGATTATACGGAATACCTGTCTTATGGAGTAAACTGAATTTTGTGCAAAACTGTTTGAAAGATGAGGACTTATATGCAGGGCCATTGTCTGTTTTAAGCATTTTGGGAATGCCCAATGCAGCAAAAGCTTGTAGACAATGAGATGTAACATCTCTAACTTTTTCTCTAGCATGTAAGGAAGCAAAAATCATGCCTGAGCATGTATCTATGGTCACATGAATAAATCGCAATTTTCCAAAACTTGGCTCATGAGTGACATCTATCTGCCACAAATGTTTGGGCATTAATTCTCTCGCGTTAAACCCATAATGTGGATTGGGCAAATGTGTCACACAAGATTGACAAGGCTTCGCAATTGTTCGAGCTTGATCTTTAGTTATTTTGAACCTTTGTTGTAAAGTAGTACTATTACATGAAATTGAAAATGGAAGAAGGTAGCTTTTTGGACTGCTGAAAATATAAAGATTGTTTGAGTGAGGGCATCGTCTTTTTGATTACCTTCAATGAGAGGACCAGGGAAATTAGCATGAGCTCTATATGTCCAATAAACAAAAGTTCTTTACTTTTTCCATTTAAGGTTTTGAATTTGAAAAAAAAAATTTAAAAGCTGGAGTATGAGGTGCTATTGTACCTACTAGCTCCAATTTAGGGACAGCATGTACAATATAGTGGCTGTCGAAAAAAATATTTATGGGCTAATCTTTAGAACTTTCAAGAGCTATAATAATAGCTTCAAGTTCAACTAATTGAGCTGATTTAAGGGCAGTAATATGAATCATATTTTCTTTTTGACTGACTACTGCAGTAGAGGACCCATCTGTAAATACATTTAATGCCTTAGGAGTAGGTTGATTTTTTATTACCTGTGGAAATATAATGGGATGATTGATACAAAAAGGTAGTATAGGAGACATAGGAAGATGGTTATCAAAATTTGCAGAAGTAGAGCATGTAGCTATAGTCCAATCATTATCATTGAAGCACAAATATTCAACCTGTGATGATGAATAGGGAGTAATAATAGTAGCGGGGTGAATGCCAAATATTTTAGTAGAAGTGTTAAGTCCTTGAAGAATAAATTTAGCCACCATGGAGGTATAAGACTCAATTGTACTTTTAGGAGAGAGAGGCAAATATATCCATAATAAAGGCCCCTGTTGCCAAAATACTCCTGTGGATGTATATTGTGAAGAAATAATAATCAATATCAGTGGTTAATCAAAATCAATTCTATGACAATGGGATTCTTCAATGGTTTTTTCTACCAACTTTAAAGCTTCCCTAGCATCAGGAGTCAATGTTTGCGGTGAAGATGGACCAGGGTTCATGTGAAAAATATCAAATAAGGGTTTTAATTGGCCAGTGGTAAGGCTTTGTGTAGGGCGAAGCCAATTAATGTCTCCCAGCAATTTTTGGAAATCGTTAAGAGTGGTCAAATGTTCCTTATTTATTAAAAATTTTTGAGGCCTAATAAAAGTATCCATTATTTGGAATCCGAAATATAATATTGGAGATCTAGTTTGAACATTTTCTTCAGCAATGTTTAGTCCATATCCTTTCAAGTTTTCTGATATATCGCTAAATACGGTGAATAAGACATCTTGATTAGGATGAGCAAGCATAACATCATCCATGTAATAGAGGCACATAAGCTTTGGGTATTTGTTCTTGATGGGCTGAATAACTTTATCTACATAGATTTGACATATAGTGGGGCTATTAGCCATTCCCTGGGGTAAAACTTTCCACTGAAGTCTTTGATCAGGGCCATTATTATTGATAAAAGGAACTGCAAAATCAAACCTGGGGGCATCCAGAGGATGTAGAGAAATGGAAAAGAAACAATCCTTTATATCAAGAGTTAGAAGATGGAAATTATTAGGAATAACTACAGGATTAGGAAGTCTGGGTTGGGTAGGGCCCATAATTTGCATGGTTTCATTGATTTCTCTAAGATCATGTAACAATTGCCATTTTCCTGATTTTTTCTTGTTCCTGAATATGGGGGAATTCCAGGGAGAGGTGGAAGGTTCTATGTGTCCTGCTTCTAGTTGTTCTTGGATTAGTAGGTGGGCCACTTGTAATTTCTCTCTAGATAGGGGCCACTGAGGGACCCAAACTGGCTTATCAGAAAGCCATGGTATTTTCAAAATTGTTTTCTCAGTGGCCCCCCAAAAATTATCCTTTACCTTTTTGATGATGATTAGGATTACCCTGTAGATTTTTATTTTTAACACCTGCAGTCTTGGTTGCGAGGTGTACTCCCATTTGTTGCAAAATATCTCTTCCCCATAAGGTAACTGGCAAGCTGGACAAAACATAAGGCTGAAATGTTCCTTTATGCCCTTTGTCATCCTCCCATTTTAAAACTGTTGCACATTGTTCTGGGCTGTTACTATATCCCAAGCCTCATAAACTGGTTGAAGCCTTCTGCAGAGGCCAGTGCTTGGGCCATTGTCATAGATTGATGATGGAAGAGTCAGCCCCAGTATCAGTCAGCCCCTCCATCTCTATACCTTGAATTTTTATTTAGCACATAGGCCTCTGTGAACAATCCTGAACCCAGCAAGCTATAGGTCCTTAGCCAGTGGAACCAAATCCACTATTGTTCTTATTTTGAGGCATACTCTTAAATGAGTCATGTAAACTGGGAAGGAGAGCAGCTGTGCAATTCTATCTACTTGGTTAACAGAGCAAATGCCTCGAGGTGAACTAAGCATAATTTTAATTTCTCCTTGGTAGTCTGAGTCTATTACACCAGGAGTCACTTGAAAACCTGATAAGCTTTTAGAGCTTTTTCCAAGGATAAGTCCTACAGTTCCTGAGGGAAGAGGTCCCCTAACTCCCATGGGATTCAGCTGAAACCCCCATTTCAGCTGATTGATTATAATAATTTTTAGGTTGAGCCCTTGTGAAATTTTGAGGGGAAGCACCTCTCATTGCTGCTGTAATCACATTTCCTGTGACAAAGGTGTCATTTATATCTTCACATAATCTTATATATACTGAAAGGTCCCTTTTCGATTTCCAAGGTCTGATAGCATCTTGACAATATTTGTTGGCATTTTCATATGCCAGCTGAATGACTAATGGCATAGCTTGATCAACATCTCCAAACACTCTGCCTGCATTTCACAAAAGCCTATCAGCAAAATCAGCATATGGCTCTTTAGGTCCCTGAATTACTTTAGACAAGCTACCCTGTAAGTCACCAGTTCCTTTTAAAGTTTTTCATGCCTTAACAGCTGCAGCATATATTTGAGCATAAACTCCAGATCATACTGAATTTCAACCTGTAAGTTATCAAACTGCCCTTCTCCAGTTAACATGTCTATGTTAAGGTCTTAAAATCTTGCAGTCGCATTTTTTCTAGCTGTTTCCACACAAAACTCCTGGAACTGTGACCTCCAAATCAAGTATTGTCCCCCACTTGATACTGCCTTACATAAGCCTTTCCAGTCTGAGGGGGTTAAAGTTAATGTGTTAAGGGACTCCAACATGCTCAATGTGAAAGGCGCTTGGGGCCCATAGGTCATTATTGGTTCTTTGAAATTTTTTATTCTTTTGAAGTCTAGGGATTGGTGGTACCTTTGCCCATTTTCACTTTCAAATACTGGCAGATCCCAAAGTCCCTGCGGGTTTTGACGTTCGAGGGTGCGTAAGCGCTCAGAAAGGCCATTAATCTCTGCTTCAAGAGCATGCAAATGCTCAGAAATACCCCATCATAATTTATTTGCTGTACACAATGCAAATTGATTCAAAACCTATGAGAAAGCACACCTGGGCCACAAGTGGTTCCTGTCTACTTGATGGTCCTTTTGACGGTCTTCTTAACTGACTCAGCAGAGGAGGCTGTGCTTTCATGGTTATTTGACTCCTCCTCACTACTATTACTTTCACTGGTTGTAACATCCTGAGTAGCAGGTTCAATTGAGAGCCCGTATTCTTCAGCTATCTTTAACAAATATCGGATAGATTTAGCAGCTCAGGATCTTCATCATTTTTGAGTCCACACCAATACTATCTTAAGCTGGTTCTAACTGACTCAGCAAAGGCTATTTTATTTCTTGATCACTTTTTCCTCCTCACTATCAAAAGATGAGTCAGCTGTATCAAAAAACTCTTCCATAGCTTTTATCACTCAGGTCTTAGTTATTTTCAAACCCATATTTAGAGACTTCTCAGTTCTTACCTGCTGATTCCGAACTCCACGTATGGGCCTCCACTTATTGCCGCCTGCGCCTGTCACCGCCTGCAGCAACAATACTGCAAGAAGGAATTTGGATGCAGACTGGAAAATGAATAGGCTCTTTATTCTTGGGTCTTCTTCTAACTTCTCTCTCTGGCTCTGACAACCTCTCCAACTCCAACCACCCAACCACCTCCTCTAGCCAACCTCAACCAGTAAAATACTTTTTGCCTTAACAAGTTTACACGTGTCAACAGCTCAAACTTACAGGTGCATCACATAGTGTTCACGCGTATAAAAAGATTCTTACATAAATGCATGAATATCAGGTGAAAATAGTGAAACACCTCTTATAGCTCTCAGCTAGCTGCCATCTTAGCTATCTCCTTATTAGGGCTCTTACAAACTTCATGTAAAACCAAAACACTGGGATTCTAATTAAAGTAAATCATACACTATGTATGTATAATATGTCCAAATATTCCCCACTGTCATGTATATAAAAAAAAAATTTTTTTTAAGTGCAAAAAATTTAAGTGTAAAAAACAAATCTACACTCAAGGACCAGAAAAATATGTGATAACTAAAATTACTAGAATTCTCAGGTTAAAAACAGGAGGGGTTTTTGGTGATCTTGACAGAGGAAAAATGTCTTAAAAATTACACTGAAGTCACAATCAGGAAAAAATTTTTAATTATTTACTTTTTGTTATGGAGGATTGAATCTATGGTTACTTAACTACTGATCCACATGTCCAGTACTTCTTTATTTTTTTTATAGACAGGGTCTCACTAAGTTGCTTAAGGTCTCACTTATTTGGCAAGACTTGCTTTGAACTCACAATCCTTCTGTGACAGTCTTTTGAGGCATTGGGATGACAGGAAAGAACCACTACACCACCAAGAACAGAAAATTTGATGAAGAGTACTTTATCAAATTTGTAAGACTTTTCTATTCAAACACCATAAAGAATGTGAAAAAATGTATGCAGTCTCTATATTTAAGCATTAAAAAAAATGTATGCATACAACAAAGCAAATAACATTATTATAGAAATTAATGTTTAATGTTATAATTATACAAATAATTTTTATGTGAAAATATTTTTAAAAAGAAGTTGCTGAACAGGAGAAAGCATTTCACATTACATGTTTAATGAATTTCTAGTCTCTAGAGTATAACAAACCTTTGTGTGTTGTTAATTAAATGACATTTGACCAACTAAAAATTGAATTCAAATCATGACAACCTGAATATAGCTGCTGCTTTTATGGTGTTTCCTGAAAATAAATATCAAAATGCCAATTTTTAATCTTCAGTCCCGATCATGGGGATGATCCTACAGTAAGGCCGCTCATGTCATGCATCAGGACGTGGTTCCCTCAGTGTTATGTAAACTCACCTGTTTCCCAAAGGTCATTGATATGCTGTATGCAAATACCACACACCTCAGAAGCCTGGGGTATCTTAGTGCCTCTATCCACTTGCTGCTCAGGTGACACAACCTGTGGCTAACATGTACTGTATGATCTTGCAGGAGGCAGTAAGGGGGCACTTTTCCCTCACACTTCACACTTCTTCTGCAGGGTGTCTTCATTCAAGGATGAATGATGGAGCGTGAATGTCATTTATGCTTTCAGTGCAAGTAAAGTTACCAAACAACTCCAAAGGTGTACAGTTAATATCATGTTCTACTCTCACATAAACTACTTTTAAAAATTAAATATTCTCCATCTCACGAGCATAATGGGAGCTGGGGAAGGGTTGTCAGGAATGAGAGGAGACATCTCTTTTTGTTGTCTTCCTGAAAATCCATAAGAGACTTAACAGTATTCCTGTCTCACCAGAGTTTTGGAGGCTGATTGCATCTTTGTGTCAGCTGGTTAACCCTGCTGCTGAGGAAGGGGGTGCACCCGACCTGATAGTAGATCGAAAGAGACAGTATTACTGTTTGAAACATCTACTCTTAGAAAAATGAGAAATTATATTTTATCTATGTATGATATATCAAAGTGCATAAATACACTCTACTGTCATGTATAGCTAATTAAAACAAATAAAAAATTTAAAAGAAAAAATGGCTCTTTGTGGAAAAGCATTAAAATGGTGGCTCTCACTTAAGATGGCAACCCAGATGCTAAGGAAAGACCTTACAGGCACATCATATATAAATCGAGTACAACTGCTCCTTTTCCAGATTGTACATGATGTAGATTCACTCCAGTTGTGTAGTCAATAATGCAGATAGGGTAATAATTTCTGATTCATTCTGTTGTCCTTCATTCCTAGAACTTTTAACTTTTAACTTTTATTTATATGATGTTCCACACACACCTACGGAAGTTGTCCAGTTTTCTATCCCACATTGCAATCATTCCTATACATACCCTCATGTACACAATGAGAACCTTCTTAATCGTCAATATCTTTTATCAAATCAAGGAGACAATTCAAATGAACCATTACACTTAGAATCATTCACCCCTTCTCTCCAGGGTGTAGTCTTTGCTGTTTTCATCCTATTGCATTGGTCTAGCATATTTATTAGTTACTGAATCAGCGTTGTTCCGGACTTACAACAATTTGGATAATGTTTCCAATTTGTTTTGGAAAATGTTTCCAATGATCCTGTACATTAACATGCAAAATATGAAACACATTTGCAGAAGCCCTGTTTGGGGAGATGGCTAAGATTGCGGTTGACTACGGGCCATGGAGATGTTTGGGAATTGCCACCTTCCGTAGTCTCACGGGACTTGGCCCGGGTAATCAAGAGACTTGAGCCTAGACTGCTGATCGGGTCTGCACCATTTTTAATGTGTTGGTTGTTTGGTGGTGTGTGTGGTGTGTGTGTTAAAGTCGTTGTTCAGCCAGAGAGCAAAATTATGAGAATAAAAATCTGTTTATTTCCAGTTCGCCTCTGAACTTTTTCCCGCGGCTTCGTTGCTCCAAGCGGCCATCGCTTCTGGTGGCAACACACATTTATTTCACAAATGTCACAGTGTCATATAGTTGATAAAGCAACAATTTTCTTCAACCAAAGTCCATACTTTACCTGAGATTCTTCCTGTGTGTGATGTGATTGTATGTGTCATATATTCTACAACATAATGTCATAGAGAAGAGTTTCACTGCCTTGAGATTCCTGTGCTCCACCTGGTTATCACTCCTCTCCTTCTGCACTAACCTCTCTGCTCCCTAAGTCCCTTGCTCAAGGTCCTGCTACTGCCTCTAAAAGGTTGCCTTTTTCAAAACATTGTAGACTTGGAGTCTTACTGCAGTTGGCTACTTCAGTTTGGCTTCTGTCACTTACCAGTCTGCATTTAAGGTGCTATTTTTTTTTTTTTTTTGTATTTACATTTTGGTTTTTCCATTTACCTGTAGAAAGGTGCATCTCTTTTGATTCTATAATTGAGGACTTCTGTATATGGCTTCTGTATTCAATGCTGTGAGGTATCTTTGCACAAAATTTTTATCTCATTTCGGTAAGCATCTTGGAGTGTGGTGAGTTAATTATAGAGTGTATTATGTTTACTTTGTAGGAGCATGCCTGTCTTCCAGAGATTCTGTTCTCCTTTTCATTCATATGCGAAAGGAAAGAGTTCTTGCTGATTTATGTTTTTCCTCTATTTTGGTGCTGTTGGTGTTTGGCATTTGAATACTCCAGTGGGTATATGGTTATACCTCGTTTTTAGTTTGCTGTTTCCTAAAGACATGCTGATGAAGAACTCACACAATATTTTTTGTCTGTGTTTCTTGAATGAGTGCTTTTCAGATCTTTTCCCCTTTTTTAAGTTGGTTGCTTGCTTTGATTTCGAGTTTTGTTTTTTTTTTTTATGTATGACCAATATCAGTCCAGTGTCATTATGTGTTGTGAAACATGTCCAGTTGTCCAGCTTCTCTTCTCATTCTCATAATTGTATGTATTGAAATAAGGAAACATCCTTTCAATAAAGTTATATTCACAAGTTTTTCACTTATAGATCATGTGTTTCTTATGACCTATGGAGCCAACACACCAAACCCCAATTAGTATTTATGTACTTCTGTGTGTGTGTGTGTGTGTGTGTGTGTGTGTGTGTGTGTGTTTTAGTGATGTTCTAAATTTTGAATCAATTTGTACAAGGTATAGGCAATTTTGGGGTCTAGGTAGTGAGTCCACAGACTTCTCAGTGCCAGGTGGGTACTGTCTTAGAGCTGCAGCCTAAGTCCTCTGTTTTACTTGTTATCCAAGTTTCCACTGAAAGCTGACACTGTGACATTTGTGAAATAAAAGTGTTTCATATTTTGCATGTTAATGTACAGGATCATTGGAAACATTTTCCAAAAGAATATATTTTTCACTGTTTTTTTTTTTTGTTGTTGTTGTTGTTTGTTTGTTTATTTGTCTAATATTAGTAGAATATATTTATATTTTGGAAATTACTGCACTGTCTTGATTATTGTAGCTTTTGAGTAGTTCTTAACCTTACGTAGTATACACCCCTATAATTAATTTTTTTATTATTCTGATGGTTATGCTGGGTACTTTATAATTTAAAATGTAACTTAAAAGATATTTTATTGGTATTTTATTGAATCTGTATTTGAAATTGATAAAAATTCATGATAACATTGAGTTTCCCAACTATTAAAATAAAATATCTCCACATATTTGCCTTGTCTTTCATATTCTCTTTAGAAGCTTGCTCTTTTTGTCATACAGATTTTTGTCAGTTTTTTTTTTTTAATGAGAAATTCTCTATTCTTTTCTTTCTAATATATAAACAGAGTGTGCTTTTGTTAATTTTTTTTTTTTCTTTCTTGTGGTTGGTGTTAGAGTCGGGGTGTTTTACGATTCATCTACAGTCTGAATCCTTTGTATTTTTTATTTTTATTTATTTATTTATTTATTTTTTTTTGAGACAGTCTTTTTAAAGAACCCAGTTTGGCCTCAAAATTGTGATCCTGGGAAGGCTGTGTGTTTTGCTGTTCATTAATAATCAGGGAAGACCGCCTGTCTATTGCTATGCTACATGGTCTCAGACCCAACAGTGCTGTGTGATATCTTAAGTGTAATTGTGAATTCTTCATTTTCCTGGAAGTTTTGTATGTCTCTGCCTGATATATTTTGACTTTTTTCAGGTGCATGTATATTAAAAATTGAAGACATTTAGTTGACAGTTTAGGCTATGGCCATCACACTGGCACATGCCTGTAATACCAGCATCTCCAGAGTCTTAGTTAGGCGAATATCAAGTTCAAAGGACAACTCTACAGCTTAGGTGCTGAGCTACTAAGAGATTTCCTCTTTCAAAAAAGAAATAATTTTTAAAAAGGACTGTGGATGTGGCTCATTTGTTAAGCACCTCTGGTTTAATTCTTTAATATAAAATATAAAATCACTAAAAACAAATAAGAAAATGAATAGAAAATAATTTGACCTTAAGATTTTGGAGCTTGATCTTTCTCCAGGTTGGTCAATATCCAGTCATTTATTTTTTATTCATAAGTCATGTTTTCCTGTTTCTCAATATTCTTTTTACATTGTTGTGGCATTTTCTATAAAGCCATCTCCTTTTTCATGAAAGATATCATGGTGTTGAAAGAGTTAACTTTGACTTCTACTTGCTATTCAGTTCTTTATTCACATATATGGCCACCATGTATTGCTATTTCAATTATTTAGATCCAGACTAACTCTGTACATTTATCTTTCCTTCAAAAGAGTAACGCAAACCTTTTTCTATAAGTACTTAATTTCTAGTTAATAAGCTTTAAGGAGTCTTTTTGTGATTAAAAATAAGTTTCTCTTACTTTTAAAAAATAGATATAAATCCCTTAGAGTAAAAAGTCTCCCATGCGCTAACATTCAGCCTTGCCCTGCTTCTAGATTTTATAAACAGCTGCTATAAAAGAAAAACAATAGTGCTGTGGAATCCCAGACAAAGAAGGTTTGACTTTTAACAGACAGCCTAAATAGTGTACACAGAAAACAGTTTCAGGGAATCCGTAAGAAATAAATTCTCACCCAAACTAATTAGATTAATAATAATGAAATCATAATATGCCTAGGCAGTCACGTACAGGGCCTTGAAAAGGTGCAAGTGACCTCAAAACCTTGAAATATATAAAATAAGAAATTTAATATGTCTAAAAATTAAGTCATGTCTGTAATGTAATCACCTAAGAAAGTGTAAACAATCTGTGCTGCCAAGTATTGTGCTTAAAACCTAAAAGAAAGTGAAAAGTAAAGAGAGAAGATTCCATAGCCTGACTCGTGTGTCGGTGTGCTATTTTCCCCATCGCTGCTTCTCTGCCTTTGTACTTCGCTGAGTGCTCGCGTTGTACCCCCTGACTGGGGCTGGACCCCAGCAGTACATCTTTTATTGTTGTATAAAGTAAATGAAAATGTGTTTCTCCCCTTTCTTCAAAGCTGTTGTTCCTGTTTGTAGAAGGCTGTATGCATTTTCCTAGAGAATATGGTGTATATGCTGTTTAGTGAATTAGTTTGCTTTTGGCTCCTTTGACACATTTTCCTGAATGCCAGTGTGGTAGGACAGAATGGAAACTTTAGCAGTTTCAGAGCTGAGAGGCTGTGGTTTCTCAGACTGACACATAGCAGCTCTGCTTCATGACATTTCACCATGGAGGCTTGCAGCTGCTGCAGGTACCTGTAACACAATAGCAGAAGCAGCAAACAAAGTAGTATGGAATAAACAAACCCTCTTTAGGTTTAGTGTAGTAAAAGTCCCTAATAAGTCTAACCAGAGACCTTAGGCTATTGACAAGCTTGTGCCCATTTAAGAAATATAAAATTTTCTCTCCAATATATTGCCTCATCTCCCTTGATTGATGTCCTCAAAATTGTTTATAGATCAAAGTAAAAGCCCTTCTGTGCTCATGGCTAGGCTATGGGAATTATTCCTCTGAACAGTGGTGCCACTAATAAACTGTTGCTTGCAGATCTGAGTGTCACTTTGCCTCAATTCCCCCTAAACAAGAAGGTAGCAAAGTGCAGTAGAAACAGCAAAAGCTCTGTCCTCTATTTTTTGTGGGTAGATGACTGGGGCCTTTGCTTTAAAACACAGTGTTGCTATTGAAAACTCTTCTGTGCATTTACTCTGGGGAACACAGCCTGGGTAGGAACCAATCCTGAGCATGTGGGTCTTGGTTCTCTCTGAAAAGTGTCATTCTGGTCTTTGTGGGATTTCTTTCTTCCTGAGAACACCTGGGTGGTTTATTTTGGGGAAGCAAACTGTGGATTGATCCCACAGCTTCTTACACATTGAGCCAAAACCCAAGCACCACAAACCACAATTATTATATTTGTTTATTTTGATTCAGGGTTTTGCCAATTTGCTTATGGCCTAATTAGCTTAGGCTGGCATTAAACTTCGGAGCCTCCTGCCTCGGCCTCCTGAAAATGGGTGTTTGCGGAAGGCCAGCTTCTGAGGTGATGAAAGGGGTTAATCCCGCAGGTGCTTGTGAAGAGAGTCAGTGAACATGGAAAGAATCAACAGGAGTCAGGCAGTTGAAATCCTGTTGTCTTTGACTTTTCTTAGCATGGTTTTTATATATCCCAGCAAACACAGCAATTCACATTACAGCTTTTGGAGGTTACATTAAAGAATTTCAGTTAATTCCAGGGTCATATAATCAGGGGAAAACAAAATATTTATCCTATGTACATACTATTGATTAATCTTATCTATAGGCAGAGGAGAACATTCTAAAACCTGAAAGCTTATGTTTATCTACTCTAATGTTAAAAATTCCTCAACTCTAGGCATGCCTTCTCATAAAGTTTTATTGCCTGAAAATCTTCTTTAAAGTTCAACTGGGCCTAGACTTCCTGAATTTTTCTGTGTCCCTATAATAACTTTTACTTTGGGCTTAGGAAGAAAAGAAATATGGTTGTCTATATCCTAGATTTTCTTAAAAAAAAAAAAAAAAAAATAAAAGAGTCCTTTTAAAACATAGAAAAAGACCATTTGCTTTTCTTTTTTCTTTTTTAGGTACCGAGGATTGAACTGAGGGGCAGTCGACCCCTGGGCCACATCCCCAGCCCTTTTTTGTATTTTATAAGAGACAGGGTCTCACTGAGTCACTAAGTGCCTCACCATGGCTGAGGCTGGCTTTGAACTCGAGATCCTCCTGCCTCAGCCTCCCAAGTGCTGAAATTACAGGTGTGCGCTACCTCGCTCAGCTCCATTTTGCTTTTCAATGAAATGCATGATTAAGGAGAAGGTTAAGCAATGGGTATTTGCTGTGCTCTGCAGGGAGGAGTTATTTGCAAGAGCTAATCTCTAGCTAAATAACCTGTTGTGCTGGTTTAGCTTAAAGATTTGTTTATTGAGCTTCTAACTTAGATTCCACTGGGCTAATAATGTCCAGAACTGGTTTCATTATAATGAAATAGCGACACCTGGTAGGCATACAGCAGAAATACACATAGATAGGAAACTGCAAGAGCTTATACAAAGTTAATTCTTCTATCGCCGCATAAAAGTGGCATCATCTCCAGCAAAGTGGAACTTCAGCTCGACTCTTATGATTTAACAAGAAGAAACTTGGTTCAACTCAATTGCATAAAGGAGGAGGAACTTGGTTTCAACTGCCTCGAATTAACGAGGAGGGACCTAGTTCAAACTCTTTCGTATTGGGAGATTCCACAGGTGTTTCTGACACCTGATTCACAAAAGAAACTCTCTCTGAAGCTTTCATTATCAGATTTTAGGTCATGGTTCACTGGATAAAAGTGATTTGCTGTTCTTGTCTAATGCAGGTTGTTCGTTGACTCAAATCCTTTTAAGAAATTCCTGCTAATTTTTCACAGTGATCACTTCGGAATTAGGAGGGTGAGAGGTTGTTTTAATCATTAAGATTGTTCCATTATTTTTATACAAATTTCCAAGACATGGATAAGATATGCTGTGTGTACAATGGAGCGAGCTTCCAAGGTCTCACACTGGGATATCAGGCTGCTGTCCTACACAAGATAGGGTAATTCTGAAGGACTAGTGCATGTCATACTGTTTTTCTGCCCTCCACTGTTCTTCATGACTACTCCATGTCGATGTTGTGAGCCTGTCAGAGCTTTCAGGCATGAGGACATTTTTGTACTAATTGTTCTGCTCGTGTTTTCTCATTTCTCTGAAGGTTTTGCAAGTGGAGCAGCTCCTTCTCCCTGGAGACATTTTCATCTTGACTATAAATGACTTAACTTTTTCAAAGACTAATTGTCCATATTTGTATGAGGATATTTTGGGGCTCTATTTTCTTCCACTTCATGGCAGAACCATAATGTTACCAGGCTTTCTCTTCTGTTTTATTTCTTGGCAGTACAGTGATGGTTCCAGATTCCCTATTGTGTCATTTTGGAATATATATATTATTATATATTTTTTTTATATATATATTTTTTTTTTTTTTGCTTTCTAAAGGCATATTATTTTTGTAGAATTCTTTAGCTTGTTCTTATGTAAAATAATATTTCCACTGATGGAGTGGTGCATGTCTATAATCCCAGCATCTGTGGGGGCTGAGGCCGAAGGATCATAAAGTTAAAAATTAACCTCAGCCACTTACAGGTTCTGAGCATGTTAGTGAGCACTGTCTCAAAATGACAAATGTGTTAGAGATGTGACACTGTGGTTAAGTGCCCTGAGGTCAATGCCTGCTTTTTGTTTTGTTTTGTTTTGAAATTGTCCAAACATAAACAAATAAATAAAAGTAAATATCTTGTAAGCTTCTTAAAGGTGTTTTAGTCCTTCACATTTGAAAGTATAATAAATGCATATTTGTCTACATTATAGAGGCCTTTTGCCAACTGGATTCCAGTTTGCCTGGACATAATTTTGATCAGTCTCTAAGACACCTACTTTCACTCATCTTTTCATGCTGTGAAGGCCAGCCCACTGAAGGATTCCTTTTGACCTTTGGCTCACCTCTGCTGACTGTGCTGCTCAAGAGCTCACACATTTAAGTCCTTGAGTATGGTTTTGTGTCAGTGGCATGGGCACATTCTGGTAGGTGCACTTTTTGGCTGATCCATCACTGTGCAGCTCTAAACATGCTTAGGGATGTACATGGAGTGTCTTGTTTCACACCCAAACAGTGTTAGATAGGTGAAGATCTTGGTTGCAAACCTGCTTCTTTACCACACCCTAGAAATGCTGCTGCCTTAGGTTTCTTTGCCCCAGCATCATTCAAGGCATGAGGAAATCTTTCACAACAGACGACCATTGCACATGTGGCCCAAGCATGATCAAAATTTTTTTGAGCATAATGTGCCTATGTGGCACATGACTGTAGCATATGTTAGTGAACTGGCTGCTTTTCATAAGAGTTTTAAAATCCTTGGACATTCATTGTTGCTAGAGGTTTTCAAATGTAGTGTCTGCCATTTATTCAGGAGATTGTTATGAGACATATAAAACTTTGTAAAGGTGTTGATTAGACAAGGTGATATCTTTGGGCCATTGAGTTGTTCTAAGACATGTGACATCTTTCCAATTATCCTATTCTGCTTTGACAGTAAACATGAGAAATGATGAAATTGTTGTGTTTATTAATCATTATCCTTGTTTATTAGTTGACTAAATATGTTCTGGAGTAAAGCAACTGTAAATTTCTAGTTGATCTCTTGGTGTAATCATTCAGGTTCAGCTCAATCCCTAATGAACACATTGTGACAAACTGTGTGAAATGTTGTCTAAACGTTGTCTATAAGGGAAGCTCCTTATTAAGCCCATGCCCAGAGTGTGTTGGTGTGTTTTGATTGTTGGCACTTCTTTAAGGATGGAACAATAGACTTTCAGTAGAAGACAAAAGATTAGTATACAGCATATTGTCTATATTTAGAGTGTAGGCCCAGTGAGCCAATGTGGTTGGCAGAATCTCAAATGCTGAGTTTTATGAATCCAGCAATTTTGTACTCAGTCAGCTTTCAATTCTAAGAGTACATACTAACGTGAGTGGTAATATTACCTCTGTACTGCACAGGACTTTGTTAGAACTTGTAATAGAGGTGCAACCAACAAAAAGTTAGGTGTGACATGGAAGCCTGTCTTACCTTCTGTGAGCCCACCAAAGGAAGTGTAAAATACACTTTACTGTTTGCCATTGGAGTGGCTATTAGGAATTGAGAGCACTATAGTTTTGATGGAATTGTGGCATTAATCTGAAAGCCAGAGAATCATGTGAACATCATAACTGTTGAGTATAGATTTCTTATGTTGCCAGTCTATCATGACGTCCATCATACGTTTCTGGAATATTTTAGATCTCAGTGACCTTTGAGGATGTGGCTGTGAAGTTCACCAAGGAGGAGTGGGCTTTGCTGGATCAACCCAGAAGAACCTTTACAGAGATGTGATGCAGGAAGTCCTCAGAAACCTGGCTTTTATAGGTAATACTGATATTTATTTAACTAATGGAATAAAAAACTCATGTTTGGTTTGGTCACTTACGTAAAACATGAAAAGAGTATCATTTGGTAAATTCTTGCAGCAGAAAATGCACCTAGGAGTTCGCAAGCATTTCTACCTCCTAAAAATTCATAACGATTGTTCTGGTCTGGGACTTTAGGTAACAAATAGGATGACAAGAACTTGGAAGATGAGATCAAAATTCTGGAAGCAATCTAAGGTAATTGTACTCAATAAATAAATTGTTGAGTGTATCTGAAATGTCATAAAATTTTTCAAAACAAACCAAACAATATGAACAACTTGAAATATATTTATTCTGATAAGATTTTTCTTACCAGAAATATGTACTTATTTCTACAAGTGATTCAGTCTATTCAAAGTACCTGACATGCAAAACATATTATGAATTGCATATGTGAATATGACTATTTGGATAATAGCCATAGGGAAGCTGTGATGCAATGGATTATTTCCTTTTTTTTTAATTTTATTTTCATAATTTTTAATATGTACAACTCATAGTGCATATATTTAGTATCTTTTTACATACAACTGTTTGCATACAAAGTATATTTGAAGGAGCCCTAATTAGGAAGGGCTGTTGTAGCTAGCTGGAAGCCATAGGTTCCACCTGATATGTATGTGACGCACCTGTAGGCACCCGCAAAGCTGAAGGTATATAACCGGGTGAAAGCAGTCCGAGTTAGGAGAATGGAGAATTCAGTCAGCCGGGCAGTCACTCGGTCGGTCAGAAGAATCAGAGCAGCCAGAACGTAGGCAGAGCGGTTACAGAAGAGAAACCAGATAAGAGAAACCAGATAGAAGAAGTAATGACTGGTCAGAGTTAGGCCGAGACTCCTGAGGAAGACAGAAGACAGAAGAAAGAAGAAGGAAGAAAGAAGAGAGAAGAAAGAAGCTCTAATCTTTCTCTAAGCTAAGCTCTATCTTTCTATCTTTCTAACTAAGACTCTAAGCTAAGAAGCTAAGCTAAGCTCTAAGCTCTATCTTTCTTTCTCTCTAAGCTAAGAAGAAAAATCTTTCTTTCCCTCTCTAAGCTCTCTCTAAGAAAGTAGAAGTAAAAGTAGTAAAAGCTTAACTCTGCTCCCGAGAGTTTTTATCCCGGTTTTCGGTACCAGGTAGCTTACAAATGGTGGCCCGTCCGGGGCTCGGCAGGCAGAGAAGAAAAAAGCTAAGAAATAAGAGCAATGAAAAAGCATAGCCTCAGACTCAGTTGAGACCAGCAAAAAGAGTAGAAACAAGAGAGCAGAGCCTCTGACTCAGTTGAAGCCAGTTAAGAATTAAGCCGAAGCAGAGTAGCTGGCCAAAAGCTGAAGCAGAGTAGCCAGCGAAAAGCCGAAGCAGAGTAGCCAGCGAAAAGCCGAAGCGAGTCGGCCAAAAGCCGAAGCAGAGTAGCCGGCCAAAAGCCATAAAGAAAAAAGCCATGAGCTTAAAAGAAAATAGAAAGCCATTGAGCTTTGGCAAAAAAGCCATAAAAATAAAGAAGAGACAGAAAAGAAAAAATAAAGAAGAGACAAAAAAAAAAAAAAATGTCAAAGCCGCTTATGCAGTTGTGCTTAACAAAGTGTGTTAGTTGCTCCTCAGCAGTAGGCTTCCTTAAAGCCACAGCACCTTCTCAAAAATGGCTCAAATATCCACCCTTTTAAAAACAAAAGGTGAAAAGCTAGGTAGGGACAAGAAAATAAAAGAAAATAGAGAAAATAAAATAGAGAAAATAGAGAAAATAGAATTAAAGCACCTTTTTAAACTAAAGGGAAGGAATATGAAGGAGCCCTAATTAGGAAGGGCTGTTGTAGCTAGCTGGAAGCCATAGGTTCCACCTGATATGTATGTGACGCACCTGTAGGCACCCGCAAAGCTGAAGGTATATAACCGGGTGAAAGCAGTCCGAGTTAGGAGAACAGAGAATTCAGCCAGTCGGGCAGTCACTCGGTCGGTCAGAAGAATCAGAGCGGCCAGAACGTAGGCAGAGCGGTTACAGAAGAGAAACCAGATGGAAGACAGAAGAGAAACCAGATAGAAGAAGTAATGACTGGTCAGAGTTAGGCCGAGACTCCTGAGGAAGACAGAAGACAGAAGAAAGAAGAAGGAAGAAAGAAGAGAGAAGAAAGAAGCTCTAATCTTTCTCTAAGAAGACAAGAAGAAAAGCTCGCTTTAATCTTTCTCTCTAAAAATCTTTCTTTCCCTCTAATAGCTTTACTCTGCCTCCGAGTTTTCCTCCCGGGTTTTGGTACCAGGTACATATATTCGTACAATTCAGAATCCTGTAGCGCAAGAATTACTACCAAGAATTAATGAATGGGATAGATTTAAACTAAAAAGCTTCTTTTCAGCAAAAGAAACAATCAGTGTGGTGAATAGAGAGCCAACTAATTGGGAACAAATATTTAACACATGCACATCAGATAGAGCACTAATCTCTAGAATATATAAAGAACTCAAAAAACTTTACACTAAAAAAACAAATAACCCAATCAATAAATGGGCTAAGGAATTGAGAAGACACCTCTCAGAAGAAGATACACGATTAATCAACAAATACATGAAAAAATGTTCAACATCGCTGGCAATTAGAGAAATGCAAATCAAAACTACTCTAAGATTTCACTTCACTCCAGTCAGAATGGCAGCCATCAAGAACACAAGCAACAATAAATGTTAAAGAGGATGTGGGGAAAAAGGCACACTCATACATTGCTGGTGGGACTGCAAAATGGTGCAACCGTTATGGAAAGCAGTATGGAGATTTCTTGGAAAACTGGGAATGGAACCATCCTATGACCCAGCCATCCCACTCCTGGGTCTATTCCCAAAGGACCTAAAAACAGCATATTACAGTGGATTATTTCTTTTTAATATCTTTATTGTCAGGCAATTTGAGCAAGTTAGTAAACCTAGACTTTACCTGATGTTGGTAGGAATGTAAGCCCATTTTAGCTTTTACCTGTTTTTGCTAGTAATGTAAGCATAGGACCTATAAATAAATAGAATATCCTGAATGAATCATTCATTGATAATGTGCTGGTAATTCTTCAGAGAAGACATATGAGAAACTTCAATGTCAAAGAAGATAGTGTGGGGAAACTTTCAATGAGATTCCAATTCTTAACTGGACAAAGAAAAATTTTAATCGAGTAAATCCATGTGACTGCGTTATGTGTGCAAACGACTTCATATGTCCTTCATTCCTTCATAGGCAGATCTCATCTCCCTCTGGACACAAACACGATAAGCAAGAGGAAGGTGAAAAGAAGCGATGTGACTCTAAACAATACAGAAAATCTCTGGTTTCTCTCAAAAGTGTTCAGACACAAATGTTAATACATACAGGAGGTCGAACTTATAAAAGTGCAGTATGTGGGAAAGATGTCATTTGTCCCAAATCCATTCAAAGTCATAAAGAAACACATACTGGTTGGCAACCCGGTAAATGTAAACAATGTGGTGAAGCAATTTCTTCTCTCACAAGTGCTCAAGGACACACGATAACAAACAGTGGAAGTAAAGGTTTTAAATGGGAGGTATGTGGGAAAGCCTTTCAATTTTCTTCTTTATTTAGAAGACATGAAAGTCCTCATTCTGGCAGGAAACTCTGTGAATGTAAACAAGGTGGTTTAACCTTTATTTCACGTATGAGTTTCCAAAATCACATGTTCAAGCACACTGAGAATGAACGTTTTAAATGTAAGATATGTGGGAAAGACTTTGCTTATCTCAGTTTATTTAGAATCCATCAGAAAATCCATATGGGAGAGAAGCCCTATGAATGTAAGCTGTGAGGCAAAGGCTTCACTGAATCCTCTAGCTTTCAGAGACATGAACAAACACATACTGGAGTGAAGCCCTATGAATGTAAGCAGTGTGGTAAAGCCTTAACTACTTCCTCTACTAGCCTTAAGGTACATGAACGAACACATACTGGAGAGAAGCATTATGAATGCAAACAATGTGGAAAAGCCTTTCCTAAATCCAGTGAACTTCACATACATAGAATAAGACATACTGGAGCGAAGCCCTATGAATGTAAGCAGTGTGGCAAAGCCTTTAGTACTTCCTTTTACCTTAAGAAAACATGAACAAAACGCCTTCACTCCCGTCCTATTGCCTTCAGCATACTGGAGAGAAGCCCTATGAATGTCAACAATGTGGAAAAGCCTTCACTACTTCCTTTTTCCTTCAGATACATGAATAAACTAATAAAGGAAGGAAGCCTAATAAATGTCAAAAATTTGGCAAAGCCTATGACACATGAAGTCATCTTCACAGGCATGGATGAATGCATACATGAATGAAGACTTATGAAGTAAAGAATGTGGAAAACCCTTTGTTACTTCCTCTCACCTCCACATACTGAAAGGAGACACTCTGGAAAGAAGACCCATGAATGTAAAAAATGTGAAAAATCTTTGTTACATCCCTTCTGCTTCTCTCATGTAAATGAACGCATGTGCAGAGAAATCTTTCTGATGAAAACAATTGGCAAAGTCTTTTGTTATTACTGTTTTAGTCATAAACATGAAGGAAGTTTACTGGTGAATAATCATTTGAATGCAAAATTTTTGTAAATCAAATATTGTTGTAAGTCAATATTTCATGTCATCTTCAATAAAGAGAAAGGCCATCACACTGCTGAATATATATATTGTACTGGGGATTTAGTCTGGTGGTACTGTAGCAATGAGCCACATTTGTATACCTTTTAATATTTTGGGGGGTGGTATAGAATCTTGCTGAGTTACTTAGGGTCCTGCTAAATTGCTGCGGCTGGCCTCACCTAGAGATTGTTCAACCTCAGCCTCCTGAGTCTCTGGGATTAAAGGCATATACAATCAAATTGAGTGAATAATTTTTTGATTATGAAAAATATGACAAATCATTCCATTTTCCTGTTGCCTTAAAGGCCATTTTACTCACACTGGAAAGCAAACATTCTGAATGTGGGGGATTTGCTACATCAGGTCAGCTTCACATCCCAGCAATATTTTTCTCCTCATATATGAAAATACTCATGGAGAGAAGCCCTGTGAATGTGAGAAATGTGGGAGATCTTCTAGTTTTTCAGTTCTTTCTAAGGACTGGTAAGATTCTTGTTGAAAGTTTCATGGCAAAATGAATAAATCCCATGCAAGTAAGAAATATGAAGTGTTCAGATTTTCTAGTTTTGTTTAGTTGTATGAAAGGACTGATACTGTGGAAAGTCCTGTGGAGAAGCAATGTGGGCAGTATTCAACTTTCACAGTTTTCTTTAAAGACATAGAATGATTCATATCAGGGAAAATCCTTTTGCTCTTTAGAAAATGTGGTAACACTTTCAACTTTCCAGGTCTCTGAACAGCATTGAAGTACTCACATTGTAGAAAAGACTTATATGTAGAAATGTGTTGAGAGGAGACGTTCAATTGTTTTAGGTCCAGTGAGACTTGTTTAGACTTGAGGAATTTTTATTTTTTATATTTCATTTTATTTTTTTTTTAAATTTATTTTGGTACCAGGGATTCAACTCAGAGATGCTTAACCAATGAGCCACATCCCAGTCCTTTTTACGTTTTTTTTTTTTTTTTTTTAAATTTTGAGATATGTTCTCACTGGATTACTTTGGTACTAAGTTGCCTAGGTTGTCTTTGAATTAGGGATCCTGCTGATCTCAGCATGATAGAGTCATGCACTGCCTTCAGCAAACCACCTCTTTTTTTGAGGAAACCACTATAGGTGTGTGAAAATGGTGTTTGCCTACATTTCTCTTTTTGTCTATTAATGGGTAATGAAAATGAAACCTGGAGTGAATATGAGCATTGCATCAGCATGAAGATGTGGAAGTAACATGATTTTTTTGGCTCCATCTCTCCTCACTCTCACATATGATGATATAATCTTATGTATACTATGGTTGCATGTGTGTGTAAAATCTAGTATGTAGTATAATTTTGTACATAGAAGTATATGATATAGAATAGTTTACTGGATTTGTACTTCAAATGTATTAATATTTATTTTCAGCATTAGCAGGGATTGAACTAAGGGGACATCGACCCCTGGGCCACATCCCCAGCCCTTTTTTTGTATTTTATTACAGACAGGGTCTCACTGAGTTGCTAAGGGCCTCGTCATGGCTGAGGCTGGCTTTGAACTTGTGAACCTCCTGCCTCAGCCTCCCAAGTGATGGGATAACAGGCGTGAGCCTCTGCACCCTGCTAGAGACCCTGTTTATAATAAAATAAAAATTTAAAAAAAGCTGGGATGTGACCCAGGGGTCCAATGCCCCTGAGTTTAATTTCTACCACCAAAAAATAAAAAAAAAAAAAAAAAAAATACAAGGAATTTTCTGTGAAGCCATACGTCAGCCTCAAATACCTCGTTTCTTGTATCTTATGGTTGCATGAGTCAATGGGATCGAAATGCACCAACTCAAGCCCCGCCTGGTGACCCATGCCTGTCATCCCAGCACTTGGGAGGCTGAGGCAGGAGGCTCACAAATTCAAAGCCAGCCTCCATCATGGCGAGGCCCTAAGCAAAACTCAGTGAGACCCTGTTTCTATTTTTTTTGTTGTTGTTGTTGTTGTTTGTTTGTTTTGGTTTTTGTTTCCGATAATTGAACTCAGTCACGGGCACTGGACCATTGGGCCACATCTTGAGCCCTTTTTTGTATTTTAGTATAGAGAGAGAGGCTGCTCACTGGAGGAAACAGAACGGAATTTTGTTGTCCACTCAGGGTTAATTATGCAAAATCATTGTGGAATTGCTGTGAGAAAACCACCTATTGTATTTCTAGAAAGCTGAGAGAGGAGGAGGAGGCTAGAAGGAGGAGGAGGAGAAGGAGGAGGAGGAGAGAGGCCACAGTTCCCTCTTTGGGGGAAGGGCTCCTGGGGATCTATCCCAGGGGTGCTTAACCACTGAGCCACATCCCAGCCCTTTTATTTTTTTATTTTGAGACAGGATTTCACTAAGCTGCTTAGTGCCTCACTAAGTTGCTGAGGCTGGCCTCCAGCTTGTGATCCTCCTGCCTCAGCCTCCTGAGCTTCTGGGATTACAGGTGTGCACCATTACCCCATGCCTGCTTCTCCTTGAATGGGTCTTAGGTGAGAGGGTTACCTGTGGTGAGATGGGTAAGCTCAAGGGCCTGGTTTTTCTGATAAGGCTTTGATAAGCTGACACACCTGTGTGCTTCTAATTTAAATGGCTACATTTACAGGTGGTCCTTATTGGGTAGTTGGATTGAACTCGGGGGCAGTTGACCACTGAGCTACACCCGCAGCCCTATTTTGTATTTTATTTAGAGACAGGGTCTCACTGAGTTGTTGAAGTTGGCCTCCAAATTGTGATCCTCCTGCCTCAGCCTCTGAAGCCTCTGGGGTTACAGTCATGCACCTCGGTGCCTAGCACACATTTTTAATTGCAATGAATGTATTTATCAGCTTGGGCCTCCGGGATGGGCTTGGCGGATGTCAGTTTCTGACTAGTACTAACAAGGTGTGGCCTGAGCCCACCTTGGCACTTGGACTCCAAACAGAGTAACTGGAGGCCAACTGCCTCCTTTCCGGAAAGGGCTAATGCAGAAGTCACCACTGATCTGTTCATGGTGGATGGACTCCAAGAACTCTCAGCCTGCCTTCCACGACCCAGCGGGCTCCTGGCTTTTGAATTTGGTCCTTTTTCTGTCCTTCCTATTTCTTGACCTAACACTGCACGACTTACTTTTTGGAGGACCACAATGACACTTTTGAGCAATCCCCATGAGAGGAAAGAAGCGCACAGCTCTATTATTTAAATTACACGGAATGGGCCATTGCATGGCTGTGAATGACAGGGCCAGGAGGTCGCATAGCAGGCGCATAGCACGATGTGGGGCTGCACCAGCACTCTGTGCCTTGCATGGCTCTCGAAAGCAATTGCTGCAGGACGCGGTGGCGCACGCCTGTCATCCCAGCACTTGGGAGGCTGAGGCAGGAGGATCGCGAGGTCAAAGCCAGCCTCAGCAAAAGCGAGGCCCTGAGCAACTCAGTGAGACCCTGTCTCTAAATAAAATGCAAAATAGGGCTGGAGATGGGTCTCAGTGGTCGAGTGCCCCTGAGTTCAATCCTGGGTACCCCCAAAGAAGCAATTGCTCACCCGAAGAGCTCTGTTATTTATTTCTTATATATTTTTTTCTCATGCAAGCTTGGTACTGTGGGTGCAGTGGCAGCTGATGGTAGAGGCTGCTGTGTCCCAGGGCCTCTGATGATCTCTGCAGAGGCCAGGCCCCACGTCAGGATAGAGCTTAGTTAACTGACAATAGAGAGGCCACGGCCTCCACACTGTTTAATTTATGAATTTCTCCTCGAGCCAAGGGCTGTTTAGGAACGACGGACCTGCTAGGCTCTCTTGCCACCAGTCTGCTCAAGTGCCCAGGAGGGGCATCTGGGGCAAATAAATGGAGTGGCCTCTGAACTCAGGAGCTTGACCAAAGGTGTACCCCACAGCACAGGCCCCTTTTCTTTTCTCCTAGTTTTTTTTTTTTTTTTTATTTTTTTTTTTTTTTTTTTGGAGGATTGAACTCAGTGGCCCTCCACCACTGGCCCACATCCCCAGCCCTTTTGTGTATCTTATTAGAGACAGGGTCTCACTGAGTTGCTAAATGCCTCTCCATGGCTGAAGCTGGCTTTGAACTCACGGGCCTCCTGCCTCAGCCTCCCAAGTGCTGGGATGACAGGCGAGCACCACCGTGCCAGCTGACCTGGATGGATTATTATGCATAGTGTCAGTGTAACCCAACATCACACTGCAGTGCATATACATGTATGATTCTTCTGTATCAAATAAGTGAAAACCCTCCAAAACATGAAATCACTGGCACATGCATTGGAATCGTTATTTGGCTTTTTTTATGACAAGTGATTCTGGCTCAAGTGGTAGCTGTAGAATTTCCCTCGATTCTGTTCTGTTCATTCTGTTCATATTAGTAATGATCATTTTTGTTGGCTGCCATGGAATCCACGCCTGTCATCCCAGGGGCTCAGGAGGCTGAGGCAGAAGGATCAAGAGTTGGAGGCCAGCCTCAGGAAAAGTGAGGCCCTAAGCAACTCAGTGAGACCCTGGTGGCCTTCTGAGACTCTCCGAGGTGTTTCAGCAGATCTCGGCACAAAGACAGAAGGTCTTTTATTTTCTACAGTGTTTTGTTTCCTAAAGCTCAATCTCCTATTTCATTTTTTAAAAGGGCATTTCAGCAAATGATGTATGAAATAGAAAAAAAAAAAAAAAGATTTTTTTTCTGTAGGGTTTTTCAGGAAAGGGCATGGATGTGTTCAGACCAACTCTGAAAGGATGTGCAAAAAGGGCTGATTTTTTTCTTAAAAAAAAAAAAAAAAAGTAATAGGTTTATGCTTCAGTTAAACCCACATCGATTTGGTGGATACTTTGTGCTCATTATTTGCAAGGAGTGGCGTGGATTCCCTGGCGAATAAAGTGTTCTTTTGTTCTTAAGAAGAGGGTGGCTCTGTCATCTATGAGGGCCAGGAGCTTAGTCCTTCTGAGGTGGTAAAATGAAAGATGATGATAGGTCTTTGAGACAGAGCTGGGGAGAGAGACAGAGGTAGAAAATCCATCACATTTTCCATAAACTGTGAGGAACTGGTTTAGTTGGTAAGTAGCACATTTAAACACATGTCTTTCAAGGCAATTTGGTCCATAAATGCCTTTTAACATACAGTGGAGGCTGGGCATGGTGGTGCACGCAGTAATCCCAGGGACTGGGGAGGCTGAGGAAGGAGGATGGCAGATTAGAGGCCAGCTCAGCAATTTAGCAAGGCCCTAAGGAACTTAGTGAGACCCTGTCTAAATGAAATATAAAGAGGGCTCAGTGGTTAAGCACCCCTGGGTTCCATAACAGGTACCAAAAAGTAATAATAATAATAATAATAATGCAGTGGGTCAAATAGTGGCCCATCCAAAAATGTTGGTCTATGTCTTATTTCTTTGGAACCTGTGAAGGGGACCTTGTGTGGACACAGGGTCTCTGCAGAGGTCGTTAGTGGAGGGTCTTCCTCCTGGTCAGGGTGACCCTCGTGCAATGGCAGTATCCTCCCAAGAGACCAAAGAGGGAACACAGACACAGAGAAGGAGCCATGTGGAGACTGGAGTGACAGGGCCATTAGCACAGGGCCACCTGAAACCCCAGGAGCAGGGAGAGGCAGGAGGAGCCTCCATGGAGCCTGTGGAGGGAGCTCAGGACCTGGGCATGGAGTGCAGTGGTTCAATCTCTGGTACCTGGGGGGGGGGGGTGAATCATGGAACCAGCCCAGGTGTCCATCAATGGGTGAATGCATTAAAAAATAATGTGGTGTATAGACATAGTGGAGGTTTTTTTTTTTTTTTTTTTTTTTTTTTTTTTTTTTTTTGCCATAAACAAAAACAAAATTGTCTTTTGCAGCAAATGGATAGAACTGGACACTCCTGTGTTAAGCAAAATAAGCCTGACCCTGAAATATAAGGTCATATCCATCGATCTTTTTTCCCTCTATATGCAAAAGTTAGAGAAGAAAAAAGAAAACAGGGGTTAGATGGAATCTCATGAAAATGGAAGGGATTTCTGTAGCATAAAAAACCCTGCACAGGGAGGGATAGAGTTTATTCATGGACTTGTGGCTGAATGTCCCCCCTTGGATTTGATGCAGTGCAACTGAGTGTCCCTGATATAGGATCTCTGATTTGCAGGAATGTGGCCCTGGGGGATTTGGATGAGGGTCACAGCTTGGTGCAGAGATGCCCAGGAACAGGGATCCCTGGTGCCCACCTGGGGAACTGGACACCTGTTTTTTTCTGAAATGCAAAGGGACAAAGGCTGGCCTCCACTGCCTCCCAGGTGGCCCGGGCTGTGCAGGAAATCTTCCCAGGATTGTAAAGTGCCCAGTGGACCACTGGGCCAGTTGTAAATGCAGATCATGCTTGCAGCTCTGGGCCAGGTGTAGCTGCTGCAGGAGCTGGGGTAGGCCCAGGTGGCAGCCCCGGGAGGGCAGGGGGGGTAGGCCCAGGGGTCCTGGGTAGGGGAAGTGGTCCCCCCCGCTATTGCACACTGTCCCCTTCCCCCTCTTTCCCTGGTTTCGGCAGCTGGTGTTCAAGCCTGGAGGTGCAAGAGGCCAGGATGGGTTGTCCAGTCCCAGAGGAGTTGCCCAGGGACTTGAGCTCACTGGTCCCCCTGTGCGTGCCTCCTCCTCCTTTTCCTCCTCCTCATCTCCCCTCATTCTCTCCCTTCTCTTCCTCCTCCTTTTCCACCTACTCCTCCTTCTATTTCTTCTCCTCCATCTCCTCCTCCTCTATCTCCTCCTTCTCTTTCTCCTCCTCCATCTCCTCCTCCTCCTCTGCCTTTTTTTACTCCTCCTTTGCCTCCTTCTCCTACTGCTCCAACTCCTCCTCCTCCTCCTCCATCTCCTCCTCATTATCTCCCCTCCCTTCTCCTTCTCCTCCTTTTTCACCTAATCCTCCTTCTCTTTCTCCTTCTTCATTCCTCCTCCTCCATCTCCTCCTTCCTCCTCTTCCATCTCTATCTCCTCCTTCTCCTCCTCCTCCATCTCTCTCCTCATCCTTCTTCTCCTTCTCCATCTCCTCCTCCTCCTTCTCCTCCTCTCATCCATCTCTTCCTACTCCTCACCCTTCTCTTCTATCTCCTCCTCCTCCACCTCCTCTTACTTCTCCTTCACCTCCTCCTCCTTCTCATCCTCCACCTCCTTTTACTCCTTCTTTTTTCCTTCTCCTCTATCTCCTTCTCCTCCTCCACATCCTCTTACTCCTCCTTCTCTTCTTCCATCTCCTGCTCTCCTCCTCTCTCTTTCCTCCATCTTCTCCTCCTCCTTCTTCACCTCCATCTCCTCCTCCTCCTCCTTCCCCTCCATCTCCTTCTCCTCATCCATCTCCTCCATCTCCTCCTCCTTCACCTCCATCTTCTCTTTCTCCTCATTCTCCTAGTCTGTTGTACCAAAAATGTTGTACCCAGCATAATACCAATTAAAACTTCAAGCCCTGTCACACTTGAGCCAATATAAAAGCCTTTATTAAGCTGATCAGGGGCCACCATCCTCACACATCACACAGTGTGACAAGATGGTGCACTGGCAGTGATTTTCAAGGGTTTATATTTGATTTTTCAGCCAATGAAAGCAAGCCACGGAACAGAAGCTGAATCCAGGCAGCTAGCAAGACAAAGCAATGGGTACAATAATATTTCCCACAGGACTTTCCAGGTTTGTATAGCAAATATCAAGAAGAAGGAATGGGGCCAAGATGACCCTAGTTGAATACATGTTAGAGAATGGTTACTAACATTTAACAATCAATCTCTGACTAGGTATGTTGCCCAGGAAAATGGAAATCAAAGAGAACAATTTTACATTGTATAGGAATTGCTATTTTTATGCTGTCAAGCATATTATGCTAGGTAATGATTAATGGGTACAGAGGCAGGACTTTCCGTGTTCTATTATTGCTGAGAAAAAGAACTATTTCCCGGAACTTCTAAGATGGCTGCTGAAGAACAAGATAGAGTCCCTTTAGTTCTCTTATCACATGTCCACCTCCTCCTCCTCCTCTTTCTCCTCTTTGTCCTCCTCCTCCTTTCATTTCTTCCTTTTCCTCCTCCTCCTTCTCCTCCTTCTCCTTCTCCAACTTCTCCTCCTCCTTCTCCTCCTCCTCCTCTCTACATCTCCTCTTCCTCCATTTCCTCCTACTCCTCTTCTCATCCATCTCCTCCTCCTCCATCTCCTCTTCCTCCTCCTCCTCCTCCATCTCCTCCTTCCTTCCTTCTCCTTCATCTCCTCCTTCTTCTTCTCCTTCTACTCTCTTTTCCTCCTTCCTTCTCCTCCATCTCTTCCTTCTCCTCCATCTCTTCCTTTTCCTCCTCCTCCATCTCCTCCTATTTTTCTCTCCTCCATTTCCTCCTATTCCTTCTCCTTTTCCATCTCCTCCTTTTCCTCCTCCTCCATCTCCTCTTATCTTCTTTCCTCCCCTTCCATCTCTTCCTCCTTCATCTTCTCCATCTCCTCTTTCTCTCCTCCATCTCCTCCTCCTCCTTCTTTTTGTCCTCCTTGTCCTCCTCCTCTCTTCCTCTTCCTCCGTTTCTTTCTCCTCCTCCTCCTCCTCCTTTTCCTTTTCTCCTCTCCTCCTCTTTCCTATTCTCTTCCTCCTTCTTTTCCTCTTTGTCCTCCTCCATCCTCCTACTCCTCCTTCTTCTCATCTCTCTCCTCCTCCTTCTCCATCTCCATCTCCTCTTCCTCCTCCTCTCTTCCATCTCCATCTCCTCTTCCTCAACCCTCCATCTCTCCTTTTCCTCCTTCTCCTTCTCTTCCTTTTTTTTTCTCCTCTCATCTCCTCCTCCTCCATCTCCTCCTCTTCTCTCTCCTCCTCCACTTCCTCCTATTTTTCCTCCTCCTCCTCTCCTCCTCCTTTCCATCTCCTCCTCTTCCTCCTCCTTCATCTCCTCTTTCTCCTCCATCTCCTCTCCATCTTCCTCTCCTCTTCCATCTACTCCTCCTTCATCTCCTCCATCTCCTCCTTCTCCTCCATCTCTCCATCTTCTTCCTTCTCCTCCTCCTCCTTCTCCTTGTCCTCCTCTCATCATCCTTCTCTTCCTCTGTTTCTTTCTCCTCCTCTTTCTCCTCTTCTCCTGCTCCTTCTCCTCCTTCTCCTTTCCTTCTTCTCCTCTTCCTCTCTCCTTATCCTTCTCCTTATCCTCCATCGCCCTGGTGGATGCATGCAAAAGGTGCTTGAGGAGAACCTGAGGGTGTGCACACACGTGAGCACTCTCTGCACTAAGGCATGCAAGCTTCTTCCCGGGGCTGTGTCCCCCATTGGGTCTCCCCATTTCCCTTTAGCCCCGCTCACCCCCTACCCTTGCAGGTGGCGGGTGGCCACTGCTCCTGCAGCTCAGACCAGGTGGTCCAGCAACCCAAGTGCACCCAGCAGCCTTCTCCTGCACCCTGGGAGGTGGGTTTCTGGCATTGGGCACAGCTGGGGCCACCCCACCTACCGGATGTTGGCTCAGATCAACACACAGCTATTTTTGTTTTTCTCCCTCACGCCAGGGGAAAATGGGGTAGGAGTGTTGTGGCATTTTCTATAGCCTCTAAGTGGCATCTTCCTTGAGGATAGGGCAAAATCAGTACAGCCTATGGTGGTCCGACAACAATATGTTGCCCTCAGAAATGATGATTGGGAGCCCTAATGAACTAGGCCATGGTCCTTGACAGGATGTGGAATTCTAAATCATCCATGGGAAGCCTTCCCAAAGGCTGTTCTGTCCCATGTCTTCCTTGCCACCGCAGCTTGCTGGCCTTGGGTAAGTCTTAGGTCACATGTCCAGCAGATGCACACTCAATCAAACATCAGAGCAGGAACCAAGTCAGGGTGTGGAGCTGATAGCTGGCTGAGGAGATGGTTGTAAGGAGAAGGACTTTTTTCACCAAGAGGCTGCTGTAGAGTTGGAGAGTGGTGAGTATGACACAGAGGTGTTCAGTCCAGGTCCCATCAGACTTTCCAGTATGTGGGCATCAGTGTTGGCTGGCTGAACGTCTGTTCATTGGCTCCATCATTTATAATTTTGGGGGGCTTTTGCCTGCCATTTCAACCCCTATCAGTCGCTACTGTCTTTCTCAGTGACATGGAGGGTAGAGACCTCTGGTCTGGTGGTCCCCACCCTGATATTCTTGCCTCTTGCTTATCAGGGAGTTTTCAGGACAAGGGTAAAATCACAGAGACTTTTCCATGTATTTGAGCCAGTTTTGTAAAGAGTGGATTAATTTATCAAGCTATCCCTGATGACCAAGGTGGGGTGCACAGTAGGCGGGCCTGGTGAGGACTGCAGGTTTAAAGTAAAGTTTTAGAATGCTGTTGCTTAGGCTGAGGCCTAAGGCCATCCTCACACTGCTTCAGTCTCTCAGAGTAACTTTTGTTTGTTTTTGTGTTGTGGTTAAAACTCAGGGCCTCACCCATGCTATGAAAGCACTCTGTGGCTGAAGCATAGCTCAGTCCCAGAGGTTACCTTCTGTACCAGATGCAAGCAAATGTTTCCTACCTGGAATAGTTGCCATCACAGCCTGGAAGCTCCTCCTGAAAAGGGCTGAAGCCAAGAATTTGTCACTCTAGCAATTTTCAGCCAGTGATTGGATAATCTTTCTATCAGTAAAGATGCAGAGGCCTTGAAATTATCAATCATGCATGCTGGGCTGGAACTGTCCAATCAGTGTGTAGACCGAGAGGAAGGGCGGGCTTTCACGGGCTTTTCTTCCTAACCAGCTCGGCTTCTCCATTTTGAGGCCTCATGTTCTCCACTTCAGTGTCCCAGGTGACTCTTTGCAGGCTGTTTCCCCGCAATCTGGAAAGACCAGTGATTCCTAAAGAGGACGCCCAGTCACCAGGGAGGACGAAAATGGTGAGTTTTTTACCAGGGCTGAAGGTATTGGGTCAGCACCTGCCCTGGGGATCTGGAGTGCAGGTAAGCTATGGAACATGGCGGAGTCCTTGCAGGCGGGTGACTCTGAGTTGTGTCCTCTGGTTCCCATGGGTTGCATTGGTGGCTCAGGTCCCTGGTGTCCCCTTTGCTTCCTCCTTGTTGCCTCAGCTGACTCTTCCAAATGTGTAGGAAGCAGGGTCACAAATGCACTTTCCTGCTCCCAGTTTAGCTTCTCTTAAGGCTCTGTAGGTCCTTAAAATTGCAGTTGCCTCCTGGGTCCTAAAATGCCCCCTTCCTCTCCACTTCACAGCATCATCAAACATTCATTCTTTCTACTATGTTTCAAATGGACACAGTGATATTGCCAGTTCTTGGTGAGGAGTTCTGCTTCCCCAAGTGTTGATGCTCGAACATTAGAGAAACAGACCGAGGCAAGCACATCAAACAGGGTTTACGTAAAAGGGGTCACAGACTTTTCCAGGCAGGAAGGAGGGGTCCATTGCCGGTATCTTGTTAATCCCAAGAAGTCAGGCATGTGTGCCTTTTTTAATATATCCCAGGGCTTCCTTTGTTCTCCTGCTCTCTTCCTTCTAACTCTCTCCTTCCTGCATAGGGGACCATGACCAGTGGGATGGCCAAAAGGTAAAAACCAGATGTGCTGAAGGGTGAAGGATCAAAACACAAACTACTTTTTAGCTCACTGTAGGGAGGGACAGTTCATAGGACAGGTTCTTTTAAAGGGTGGAGGAAGGGCTCTGAAGGAATTAACATTGTAATCCCTCAGGGCACAGTCTCCCAAAAGTCTCCACTTCCCTGGACTTATTCAAATTGGCTTTCTTGATCTGACCTGACTCAATTTACCTATCTATACTGACTGCCTATCAGATTCTAGCTTCAACAGCCTATTAATTATTATTTTTCATCTAGTGAAATATCAAAAAGAATATATATATTTAATAGGAGAATCAAAACTAGGCAGTATTATATGGGACCTTCCAATCTCCCTTCTCCCCTTTTATTAGTATTGATATCTGATCCCACCTGTTTTGGAAGCTGGCCTCCAACTTGTGATCTTCCAGCTTCAGCTGCCCAAGTCCCTAAGAATACAGGCTGTGCCACTATCTTTGGCACGAATAACATTTTTGAAAGCATTTGTTTTCTACTTCTGAATGTTATATTTGTGGGGGGATAAATCACTTAACACTTCTCTGTTTTATGTCAAAATAACCTATTTTAAGGAAATAAGGCAGTTGATTATAGATCCTAGGGATATTAAATCCTGGGCTACATACCCAGAATTTTATTTATTTATTTATTTATTTATTTATTTATTTATTTATTTTATTTTATTTTATTTTTTGTAACGGGGATTGAATTCAGGGACACTTGGCCACTGGCCCACATACTCAGCCCTTTTTTTGTATTTTATTAGAGACAGGGTGTCGCTGAATTGCTAAGTGCCTCACCATGGCTCAGGCTGGCTTTGAATTTGTGATTCTCCTGCCTCAGCCTCCCAAGTGCTCCCACGACAGGCATGTGCAACAGAGCCCAGCATTTTTTTTTTCTTGACATGTTATTTCTTAACATATATTTGTTTCCTTTGTGATACATGACAACAGAATTCATTTTGACACATCACACATAAAGAGGTCCATTTTCTGATTGTACATAATATAGATTTATGGAGTCTTGTAATCTTTTTTTTTTAATTTTTTTATTTTTATAATTTTTAATATGTACAACACATACTGCATATATTTAGTATCTTTTTACATACAACTGTTTGTATACAAAGTATATTCGTACAATTCAGGTCTTCAATCATGCATTAAGTAAAATGATATCCGTCTCAGTCAACCACCTTTCCCCCCCCCTCCCCTCTTGCTCCCTCCCTTACCCTCCCTTCCCTTGACCATTCTAGTGTTCCTCTAATCCTCCTATGTACCTCCATCCAACAATACTTTGAAATAGCCTCCTTATATAAGAGAGAACATTTGGTACTTGGATTTTTGAGACTGACTAACGTCACTTAGCATTATGTCTTCCAACTTCATCCATTTACCTGCAAATGCCATTAATTTGTTTTCTTTTATTGCTGAGTAAAATTCCATTGTGCGTATATACCACATTTTCTTAATCCACTCATTTACTGAGGGACATCTAGGTTGGTTCCACAACCTAGCTATTGTGAATTGTGCAGCTACAAACATTGAGATAGCTGTGTCACTGTAATATGCTGTTTTTAAGTCCTTTGGGAATAGACCCAAGAGTGGGATGGCTGGGTCATAGGATGGTTCCATTCCCAGTTTTCCAAGAAATCTCCATACTGCTTTCCATAACGGTTGCACCATTTTACAGTCCCACCAGCAATGTATGAGTGTGCCTTTTTCTTCACATCCTCTTTAACATTTATTGTTGCTTGTGTTCTTGATGGCTGCCATTCTGAGTGGAGTGAAGTGAAATCGTAGAGTAGTTTTGATTTGCATTTCTCTAATTGCCAGCGATGTTGAACATTTTTTCATGTATTTGTTGATTAATTGTGTATCTTCTTCTGAGAGGTGTCTTCTCAATTCCTTAGCCCATTTATTGATTGGGTTATTTGTTTTTTTTAGTGTAAAGTTTTTTAAGTTCTTTATATATTCTAGAGATTAGTGCTCTATCTGATGTGCATGTATTAAATATTTGTTCCCAATTAGTTGGCTCTCTATTCACCTCACTGATTATTTCTTTTGCTGAAAAGAAGCTTTTTAGTTTAAATCTATCCCATTCATTAATTCTTGGTAGTAATTCTTGCGCTACAGGATTCTTATTAAGGAACTTGGGGCCTAATCCAACATGTTGGAAATTGGAGCTTACTTTTTCTTCTATTAGGTGTATTGTCTCTGGTCTAATTCCTAGGTCTTTGATCCACTTTGAATTGAGTTTTGTGCATGGTGAGAGATAAAGGTTTAATTTCATTTTGTTGCATATGGATTTCCAGTTTTCCCAGCACCATTTGTTGAAGAGGCTATCCTTTCTCCACTGTACATTTTTGGCACCTTTGTCTAATATAAGATAGCTGTAATTAAATGTATTAGTCTCTGTATCCTCAATTCTGTACCATTGGTCCACCAGTCTGTTTTGGTGCCAATACCATGCTGTTTTTGTTACTATTGCTCTGTAGTATAATTTAAAGTCTGGTATGGTGATGCCCCCTGCTTCACTTTTCTTGCTCAGGATTGCTTTGGCTATTCTGGGTCTCTTATTTTTCCAGATGAATTTCATGACTGCTATTTCAATTTCTTTGAAGAATGACATTGGGATTTTGATTGGAATTGCATTAAATCTGTATAATGCTTTTGGTAGTATGGACATTTTGACAATATTAATTCTACCTATCCAAGAGCAAGGTAGGTCTTTCCATCTTCTGAGTTCATCTATAATTTCTTTCTTTAGTGTTCTATAATTTTCGTTATAGAGGTCTTTCACCTCTTTCGTTAGGTTGATTCCCAGGTATTTTATTTTATTTTTTGATGCTATTGTAAATGGGGTATTTTTCATCACTTCCCTTTCAGAGTCTTTGTCGCTGATGTACACAAATGCCTTTGACTTATGTGTATTGATTTTGTATCCTGCAACTTTGCCAAATTCGTTTACTAGTTGTAAAAGTTTTCTGGTAGAGTTTTTTGGGTCTTCTAGGTAGATTATCATGTCATCAGCAAATAGTGCTAATTTGAGCTCTTCTTTTCTTATCTTGATCCCTCTAATTTCTTTCGTCTGTCTAATTGCTCTGGCCAGAGTTTCCAGTACTATGTTAAATAGCAGTGGTGAAAGGGGACATCCCTGTCTTGTTCCAGTTTTTAGAGGGAATGCTTTCAATTTTTCTCCATTTAAGATAATGTTAGCTCAGGGCCTTGCATAAATAGCTTTTATAATGTTAAGATATGTTCCTGATATTCCTAGTTTTTCCAGTGTTTTGAACATAAAGGGGTGTTGTATTTTGTCAAATGCTTTTTCTGCGTCAATTGAGATGATCATATGATTTTTGTCTTTAAGTCTATTGATATGATGTATTATGTTTATTGATTTCCGAATATTGAACCAGCCTTGCATCCCTGGGATAAAGCCCACTCGATCGTGGGTGCACTATCTTTTTGATATGTTTTTGTATCCAATTTGCCAGGATTTTGTCGAGGATTTTTGCATCTATATTCATTAAAGATATGGGCCTGAAGTTTTCTTTTTTGGATGTGTCTTTGCCTGGCTTTGGAATTAATGTAATATTGGCCTCATAGAAAGAGTCTGGAAGAGCTCCCTCTTTTTCTATTTCTTGAAATATTTTGAAGAGCATTGGTATTAGTTCTTCTTTGAAAGTCTTATAGAACTCGGCTGTAAACCCATTAGGTCCTGGACTTTTCCTTGTTGGTAGCTTTTTGATGACATCTTCTATTTCTTCGCTTGTAATTGATCTATTTAAATTATGTATAGCCTCCACATCCAGTTTAGGCAAATCATATGAGTCTAGAAATCTGTCAATGCATTCAGTATTTTCTATTTTATTAGAGTACAAGTTTTCAAAGTAATTTCTAATTATATTCTGTATATCTGAGGTGTTTGTTGTGATATTCCCTTTTTCATCCTGAATGTTAGTGATTTGAGTTTTTTCTCTTCTTCTTTTCGTTAGCATCGCTAAGGGTCTGTCAATTTTGTTTATTTTTTCAAAGAACCAACTTTTAGTTTTGTCAATTCTTTGAATGGTTTCCTTAGTCTCAATTTCATTAATTTCTGCTCTGATTTTAATTATTTCCTGTCTTCTACTGCTCTTGGTGTTGGTCTGTTCTTCTTTTTCTAATGCTTTGAGGTATGATGTTAAGTCATTTATTTGTTGGTTTTTTTTTTCCTCTTAAGGAATGAACTCAGTGCAATGAATTTTCCTCTTACTACTGCCTTCATAGTGTCCCAGAGATTTCTATATGATGTATCTGTGTTCTCATTTACCTCTAGGAATTTTTTTGATCTCCTCTTTGATGTCTTCTTCAACCCCTTGTTCATTCAGTAGCATGTTGTTTAGCTTCCAGTTGATGGAGTAGTTTTTCTTATTCCTTGTTTTGTCGTTGATTTCCAATTTCATCCCTTTATGGTCCGATAGCATGCAGGGTAGTATCTCTATTTTTTTATATTTGCTGAGAGTTGCCTTGTGACATAATATATGGTCTATTTTGGAGAAGGAGCCATGTGCTGCTGAGAAAAATGTGTATTCGTTTACTGAGGGATGAAATATTCTATATATGTCCGTTAGGTCTAAATTGTTAATTGTTTTGAGGAGGCTTAAAGTTTCTTTGTTTAGCTTTTGTTTGGATGATCTATCCATTGGTGAGAGAGGTGTGTTGAAGTCCCCTAGAATAACTGTGTTGTGGTCTATTTTACTCTTGAACTTAAGAAGCGTTTGTTTGATGAATGTAGGTGCTCCATTATTTGGGGCATACAGATTTATGATTGTTATATCCTGTTGATGGATGGTTCCCTTAAGTAATAAGAAATATCCATCTTTGTCCCTCTTGATTAATTTTGGTTTGAAGTCTACCTTATTTGATATGAGAATGGAAACCCCTGCTTGCTTCCGCCGGCCATGTGAGTGATAAGACTTTTCCCATCCTTTCACTTTCAGTCTGTTGATGTCTTTTTCTATGAGGTGTGTTTCTTGGAGACAGCAAATTGTTGGGTCATTTCTTTTAATCCATTCTGATAATCTGTGTCTTTTGATTGGCGAGTTTAGGCCATTAACATTCAGGGTTATTATTGAGATGTGATTTTTATTCCCATCCATTTTTATTTGAATTATGGTCTTTAGCTTGATTTGGTTTCTCTTCTGGTTGGTATTTCCTTTAGTTTAATATCTCCCTTTGGTGATTTCCGTTATCATCTTTCTCTTCTTCTTCATGAAAAATGTTGCCCAGGATGCTCTGAAGTGCTGCCTTTCGAGTTGTGAAATCTTTTAACTTTTGCTTGTCGTGGAAGGTTTTTATTTCATCTTCGAATCTAAAGCTTAATTTTGCTGGATATAAGATTCTTGGTTGACATCCCTTTTCTTTCAGAGCTTGAAATATGCTATTCCAGGATCTTCTTGCTTTTAAGGTCTGGGTTGAAAAATCTGAACATAGTCTGATTGGTTTCCCCCTATATGTAATTTGCTTCCTTTCTCTTGTGGCTTTTAGTATTCTCTCCTTGCTCAGTGTATTAGGCATTTTCATTATAATGTGTCTAGGTGTGGATCTGTTGAGATTTTGTTTGTTTGGTGTTCGGTATGCCTCTTGAACTTGGTTTTCCATTTCATTCCTCAAGCTTGGAACATTGTCTGTAATTATTTCATTAAATAGATTGCTCATTCCTTTGGCTTGAAACTCTGCCCCTTCCTCTACTCCGATCACTCTTAAGTTTGGTCTTTTTATGCTGTCCCATAATTCTTGGATGTTATGTTCTTGATTACTAACAAGTTTTGCTGTATGGTTTAAATTCTTCTCTAGGACATATATTTTGTCTTCATTGTCTGAGGTTCTTTCTTCCAGGTGGTCTATTCAGTTGGAGATGTTTTCAATTGAGCTTTTATTTTGGTTTATTGCTTCTTTCATTTCTGGAATTTCTGTTTGGATTCTCTTTAGAGCCTCTATTTCCCTATTGAAGTAATCTTTTACTTCCTGTATTTGTTTTTGGAGTTCTTTGTCAAAATGATCTTTTGCCTCCTGTACCTGCTCCATCATCTCATTTTTGAGTTCATTCTTATGTTCCATAAACATTTGGCATATGTAATTTCTAAATTCCATCTCTGGCATTTGACCAACTGTGCTTGCCATGACATCTACCGATGAGGTATCTTGATTTGTTTGTGTCATTTTCTTTTCTTGTTTTTTCATGTTGCTTGTGTGTCTATTCTTCCTGCACTGTGGGACCTTGACTGTTTCAATTTTACCTTAAAGCCTTATGATGTTCCTGTAGTACAATGCTATCAGATCACCTTATAATTCCTTTATACTTTTAAAACCTAACACTTTCTATTCAGAAAATCCAAGTTTGGTCACAATGTACAGATTTTGTTAACCCAGATATTATTTCCAATGTACTCTGTACATTTCTGATAGGGTTTTATAGCTTCAAGTATTGGATACAGAGGTGTTATGTTTAGGAAGAAGGAAGTGTCTTGAATTGTTCTTTCTTGGAACGTATGAAAAGAGATATGAAAAGTATGAAAAGGGAAGTGGAAGTGGTTTAGTATCAGTAGACGATGGAAGAAAGAGAATGGGGTTGACAATTAGGTAAAAAGATCAATTTATATATATAGTAAGTTTGAAAAGAAAAAAAAATGATAAAAGAGTAGGAATTGGTGTAAGAGAGAGGAGAGAGAGAATCAAGGAAATAGAGAGTAAACTATATATAACACCACTTTGCTACCCAGTTCAATTGCGCCGGTTCTAGAAATCCCAAGTTTTGCGTATAACTTGTTTTTGCCTCTCTTTAGTATGCACTGGCAGGATGTAAACATGAAAGATGAAGGAGGAAGAAAAGATACAAGAGTGAGAAGGAGGAAAAGAATGAAAGAAAAAAGGAGCGGAAGCAAATAAAAACACTAACAATCAATGCGGAAGGAAAAAAAAAAAAAGCAGAACAAAACAAAGCCAAAAAAAGGAAAAGAAAAATAAACAAAACAAACAAACATACAAACAAACAAACAAACAAAAAAAAAAAACCCTCCCTGCAATCCAAAAAATCAAGCAGACCAATAAAAAGAAAAGGAAAAAAAAAAAAAAAAATGTCAAACCCCAAGTCTCAGACAAAATGGGCCCTGGGAATCCCCCCTCTTTTTTTCCTTTCCAGTTCAAACCAATTGCTATTGGATCGCAGTCTGTGATCCTGTCAGTGAAATCAAGGCTGCATCCTAGGCCAGCGGCTGCATGGTTCAGTGAAGGAGTGGCCGAGGGGGACCGTGTGTGTCAGCAGATGAATGGCGCCGGGAAGGGGACCTTCCAGAATTCACCCCCTCCCCAAGCCCACCCACAGTTGCAGTCCCCTTTGGCCGCTGTGCCAGCCTCAGAAACGCCTTCCCCTGCTGACCACCCAAGTCTCACCCAATTGTGCGTTGTCTTCAGAGAGCTGGAGAGTCCCTGGATGGATGCAGCCGTCACTATCCGTCTCCTCCCCTTTGTCAGGACCAGCCCCTTCAGCTTTCAAAGATGGCGGTGCTCTCCTTCCAGTCAACAGCAGCTCCACAGACTCCCGTATCCTCGCCGATCGCACCGGGAAGGCACACCTGTGACTGTGGTGAAGACAGCGCTGCTTCAGACTGTGGCCCGCTCCACTCTGCCCCTGTTTGCTGATCACAGATCTCTGTGCCGCTCTGTCTGGGGCCCCACTACTGAGAGTCACGTCAGGCGAAGTGTGGATCCGAACTGGTGTGTGGATCCGCGGTCTCCCGTGGTTCCCCAGCACCAATCTCGCCGGCTGTTATCGCTGGTCTTTATCGCCGGTTTCACGCTGGTATGCCATGAGTTTGGCTGGGGCTGCAGTAGTAGTGCGGTCTCCCCACACTGACTTTGTTTCACACGGCCTGTGCACCACCCAGGCGGTTTTGCAGGAGCCTCGCGGCTCCAGCCGCTGCAGACAGCTTGTCTCTTTCTCTCTCTGGTAGTGGTAATCAAACCATCCAGGAGATCGGTATTTTCAGTCCATATATATATGATGAAAGGCAATTTATCTGCTTTGTTGGATTCTTTCCATGGACCTGTCCTGAAGTGCGGCTTCCTCTAATTCGCCATCTTGGATCCGCCAGTCTTGTAATCTTATATGCTCATGGAGAAATAACGTCTTATTCATTGTTCTGTCCTTCATCCTCAGCCCTTTTAAATTTGAATTTTAGATAGGGTCTTGCAATGTTTCTAAGCATGGATTGAAAGTTCTGATCCTCCTGCCTCAGCTTCTGAAGCTGTTGGGATTAAAGTCTCTGACAACCATAGCTACAGAAAATAGTTTTTTTGATACAAATATTAATGGCCATACTCAGAAACATGGATTCAACTTACCCGGAATCGTGTATGTGTCCCACCCCAGAAAAGATTACATCCTTTCTTTTTTTCTTTTTCTCTTTCTTTCTTTCTTTCTTTCTTTCTTTAATACAAGTGTGTTAACCCAGGGACACTTAGGCACTGAGCCACATTCCAGCCCTTTTTATATTTTATTTTGAGACATGATTTTGCTAAGTTTATTATGGCCTCACTAAGTTGCTGAGGCTTGCTTAGAATTGAGTAGTACTCCTGCCTTAGCCTCTAAAGCTGCTGTCATTACAGTGGGGTACTGCTCTTCGTGGCCCACCTGAACATTCATAAAACAAAGTTTTGTATGAATACATTAACTAGTTGTAATGTTATGATCATCAGATTAGTGAACAACAGAAGAAAAAAAAAGGAAGAAGAAAATTTCTTTTGTAGGTCTGTTGTTGAAAAATTCTTAGTTTTGGAACACGGTGGAGACTAGACATCTAGCCAAAATACTCCTTTGGATGTATATTGTGAAGAAATAATAATTAATATCAGCGGTCAAACAAAATCAATCTATCACAATGTGATCCTTCAATGGCCTTTTCTACCAACTTTAAAGCTTCCCTAGCATCAGTAGTCAATGTTTGTGGTGAAGATGGATCAGGGTTCCCGCGAAGAATATCAAATAAGGGTTTTAATTGGCCAGTGGTGAGGCTTAGTGTAGGGCAAAGCCAATTAATGTCTCCCAGCAATTTTTGGAAATCGTTAAGAGTGGCCAAATGTTCCTTATTTATTAAAATTTTTGAAGCCTAATTA
>CM046667.1:6352965-6390288 GCA_025594165.1 Tamias sibiricus
GATCATGGGGATGATCCTACAGTAAGGCCGCTCATGTCCTGGATGAGAACATGGTTCCCTCAGTAAACTCACTTGTTTCCCAAAGGTCATTGAAATGATGTGTGTAAATACCATACACCTCGGAAGCCTGGGGTATCTTAGTGCCTCTATCCATTGCTGCTCAGGTGACACAATCTGTGGCTAACATGTACTGTATGATCTTGCAGGAGCCAGTAACGGGGCACTCTTCCCTCATACTTCATACTTCTTCTGCAGGGTGTCTTCATTCAAGGATGAATGATGGAGTGTGAATCTCATTTATGCTTTCAGTGCAAGTAAGTTACAAAACAACTCCAAAGCTCTACAGTTAATATCATGTTCTACTCTCACATAAACTACTTTTAAAAATTAAATATTCTCCATCTCACGAGCATAATGGGAGCTGGGGAAGGGTGGTCAGGGATGAGAGGAGACATCTCTTTTTATTGTCTTCCTGAAAATCCATAAGAGACTTAACAGTATTCCTGTCTCACCAGAGCTTTGGAGGATGATTGAATCTTTTTGTCAGCTGGTTAACCCTGCTGCTGGGAAGGGGGTGCACCTGACCTTGTGTGAATAGGCAGTTCTTCCACTGACAGTGTTATGACCTGCTGGCTGGGAGACTTCATGGGAGGCTGTTTCTCCATGCGGCCTCTCAGGACAGTCTGCCAGCCTCCTCACTCCCACTACAGGGTGATGCAGCTGTTGTGAAACTAAAGTGCCCCAAGTGTCCCAAGCATCACACCCCAATAAGTGGAAGAGGCCAATAAATCATTTGTCTTGGGAAATCAGGAGGCCTGAGACTGAAGCCATCCAGGTCATTCTAACATAGCCCAAGATAAAAGACAGCCCTGGGAAGAACCTTGTCTTTAGCAAAGTCCTTCTTTGTGATATGTGACACAAGTGGTCACCCACCATCAATTCCTTTGGTGCTCTCCTCAATTAGGGAAGCACAGCCACAGGTGTGCTTCCACCTCCTCTTCTGATCCTCCTCTATTTTTTTCCCTTAATGATCTATCAACCCAGATGATGGGAATGCTGATGCCAGAGCACAAAATCTCTGTGGGCAGAATTTCTTTCTGCTAGGGATCATCTTTGTTTTGTCCCAAATAAACTCTGTGTTCCTACACCCACTTGCCTCACCCTCTCAGATACACATGTGGACAATCACAGCATCGCCCCTATACATAGGAGGAAGCCAAGACTCTTGTGAAAAACACTTATCACAAGGATCAGTGATGGAGACATGATCCCTGTTCAGCTTTCTGACTCTCCATCCCTGAATTAGGTCCTCAAACTTTTCATTTTATTTTAAGATATGGTGTTACTGTTTGGGGAGGCTGACCTGACCTTGGGCTCCTCCTGTGTCATTCTCCCCGAATGACTGTTGTTTGTTTTTGTTTTGGAGTTAAAACCCAAGGTTTCATTCATGCCAGGAAAGCACATGGTCACTGAAGCATAGCTTAATCCCAGATGTTACCTTGTAGTCGCCTGAAGCGATGGCCGCTTGGAGCAAAGAAGCCGCGGGAAGAAGTTTAGAGACGAACTGAAAACAAACAGCCCTTTATTCTGATAACTTTTCTCTCTGGCTCTAACTACACCCCGACACGCTGTCTACGCTTCTCTAACCTCCAAAATGGCGCAGACCTCATCCGCAATCTCTCTCAAGTCCATGGAGATCTCCGGCCAAGTCTCGCAAGATCCCGGGCCAAGTCCCATGAGACTACGGAAGGCGCCAATGCCCAAACATGTCCAAAGCCCGTAGTCAACCGCAATTTAAGCCATCTCCCCAAACAGGGCTCCTGCATTACCTTCTTTACCAGATGCAAAGCAAATGCTTCCTACCTTTATTAGTTTCCAAAACAATCTGGAAGCTCCTCCTGAAAATGGCTGGAGCCAAGAATTGGTCACACTAGCCAATTCCAGCCAGGGGTTGGATGATATTACTGTCAGTCACAATTCAGAGACAGGCCTGGAGACTATGAATAAGGGACATTGATGTGAAACTGTCCAAAAAGTGCACATTGGAGAGGAAAGGCTGGCTTCTGCAATGTTAGGAGTTTTTCTTCCTCAGCAACTGGGCTCCTCTTTTTCCATTCTCATGTTCTCTGCCCCTGGGGCCCTGATGACTTTGTGCAGCCTGTGTCCCCTGCCATCTCTGGTGCCCAGTAATTCTTAGAAGGACTTCATTCACCACAGAAGAAAAAATTGGTGAGTTTGCGGCCAGGGCTGAAGGTACAAGGTCACTTCTCCTTAAGGCTTTGTTGTGTGGGTGGGCTGCAGAGCATGGGAGACTCCCTCATAGTAAGTTACCCCTTGGTATCTGTCCCCTTGTGCAATGGGGTTTGATATGCGGCTCATGTCCCTGGTGACCCCTTACCTCCCTAATGGTTGACTGAATCCACTCTTTCAAATGTGTAGGAAGCAAAGTCACAAATCCACTTTGTTGCTTTCAGTTAAGCTCCTCCAAAGGCTGCTGTAGGTTGTTTCAAATTGCATTTGCCTCCTGCTTTCTAAAATGCCACCTTCCTGTCTACTTCCAATCATCACAAAACATCCGTACTTCCCACTATATTTCAAATTAACACAGTCTATTTGTTTTCATTTTTCATCTAGTGAAATATTGGAAATTTTTTTTCCATATTGGAGATCAACACTAGGGGGGCTTTATCAGAGACATCCCCAAAGTCTTGCCCCTCTTCACACACCCTTATATTACATTTTGATATCTGGACCCACTTATGTTGGAAACTGGCCTCCAATGTGTAAAACTCATGCTGCAGACTCCCAGTTCTCTGGGATTACAGGTTAGTGCCACTCTCCATGGCAAGAATAACCCTTTTGAAAGCATTTGTTTTCTATTTGAATATTATGCTTGAGAATAAAAAATAATCACTTCACACTTTTCTGTGTTTGGTCAAAACAACTGTTTTAAAGGAAACGAGGCAATTGTTTATAGGTCCTAGTAATATGGAATCCTGGGCTAGATAACCTGGCCCCCTTATTGATACAAATAAAATTTTTATATGAATTAGTTTTCATTACTTACACATGAAAATAGAATGCATTTTGCCACTGAAATAAAAATAAGAAACCTGGAGACAAGCATGCCAGTAATAAAAGATGGAGATTAGGCAGAGATACACCCTAGTGTTTATTTGTCAGAGCTGACACATAAAGGCTCATCCCTCCATAGATGGGGGAGGGTGGCTAAGGAGGAGGTAACATGGGCTTTGTGGTACCAGGATTTTATTGGAGAGGCTCCGGGTTTAGAGCCAGGTAAGTCCTAATGTGGGAGATTAGAGGAGGTTTTGGGAAGTCCTTAGGTGGAAAAAAATGAAGGCAGTTAAGTGTGGTGCTGCCATTGAGGAATGGTGAGCCTTTCTCATAAAGGCCCTTGACAACAAATAGACTTTTAGAGAAAATATACACAATAGAGGTCACAGAGACACACCATCATAAATAGGGTATCTCATTCTAGACAAGGGTGCCAAAAATCTTAACTGAAGAAAAGACAGACTATTCAACAAATGGTGCTGGTAAAACTGGAAATCCACATGTAGCAAAATGAAATTAAACCTCTATCATTCACCCTGCACAAAAATCAACTCAAAGTTGATCAAAGATTTGGGAACTATAAAAAAGATCCTGCACATATAGGAGAAAAATATAGGCCCAAATCTGCACCAAATCTGACTTTCTTCACAAGACTTCTAAAGCACAAGAAGTAAAATCAAGAATCACTAAATGGGATGGATTCAAATTAAAGAGATTCTTCTCAGGAAAGCAAACAAATAATAATGTGAGGAGAGAACCTACAGATTGGGAGAACATCTTTGCCACATTCAAGTTTGATAAAGCATTCATCTCTAGAATATATAAAGAACTCACAAAATGTAACACACCAAAAAACAAACAGCCATATCAATAAATGAGCTAAGGAACTGAACAGACACTTCCCAGAAGAAGAAATACAATTGATCAAGAAACATACAAAAGTGTTTAACATCTTTTGCAATTAGAGAAGTGTAAATCAAAACTGCTCTAAAATTTTACTCCCTCCTGTCAGAATGGCAATCATCAAGAATACAGGCAATAATAAATGTTTTGAAAAATTGGTGGAAAAAGGTACATTTGTACATTGCTAGTGAGACTGCAAATTGGTGCAACCACTATAAAAAGCAGTATAGAGATTCCTCAAAAAACTGTGTATGGAAGCACCGTTTTACCTAGCTGTCACATTCCTTGGTTTATACCCAAAGAACTTAAAGTCAGTATACTATCTTGACACAGCCACATTAATATTTTCAGGAGCTCAATTCCCAGTATCTAGAATATGGAACCAACCTGGGTATCCTTCAATGGATGAATGAATAAAGAAAATGTGGCATATATACTCAATTAAATTTTACTCAGCTTCAAAGAAGTAAAATGATAAATTTGCCAGTAAATTGTTAGAGTTGGAGAATATTATGCTAAGTGAAATAAGCCAATTCCAGAAAACCAAAGGACAAATGTTTTATCTCATATGGTGATTCTAACTGCCAACAATGTGCAGATGATTGGGCACTTGAAGGACAAAAACCACACCAGGACTGCATTGTAGTCAAAGGCGGGGTTTATTAAGGGAAGGGAGAGAGGCAATAGTGAGAAAGGGAAAGGAAAGGAGAGAACTGGTGAGAAGATGGTTGCAAAAGAGGGCGTTCTGGACTAGCTGGGGCTTAACTACAGAGGAGCAAAAGCATGAATTGTATGGTCTGGATTAGTTCAGAATGGGAGATCCCACACTGGGGTGAATTCCCGTGAGAGGCAAATATTCCCAGGATCAGGAAGGGTGGGAGACTGGAAGCCTGTGGTGTTTCTCATCCGGGGATTTAAGCTCGACCCCCAACCCATTGATTCGGGGCTGTGAGTCTGAGATCTCCCCAACCTGGAATTGAGCTGACCCCCAACCTGTTAATTCAGGGCTGTGTGGGCCTAGTTCTTCCAAACCAAGAATCAAGCCAGGTGTCCACTTGTTAATCCAGAAATCTGGGTTCTTCCTTGGTTATGCAAATGAGTTGGAGCCCAAGCTTCCTCCAAATGCCTGGGGGTCTGATCTTGGCTCCTCTTTGCCAATGAGATGCCACTTTATGCGACCACCAAGAATTAACTTTGTGTGCTTTTGTCTGTACTCTTGATGTATTTCTATTGTATGACCACCAGGTTCTAATACATTTAATTATCAATAATAAAACCAGTTCAATGTCCCTGTGGAATCTAAAGCCAGAAACTAGCTAAGCCGGTAGGATGAGCCCAGTTGAAGTTTAAAGAAGATACTAGGGCAATATAACTTTATGAGCAGGCATACCTAGAGTTAAAGAATTTTTAACATTAGCTTTAAGATTTTTTAGAATACCTTCCCCTGCCTATAGATAAGATTAATCAGTAGTTAGGATAATTGATCTTCCCTAGGTAATTCCTGAAAACTTTTATATTAATTACTGGAAATTCTTTATTATAGTTAATTCCTGAAATTCCTTATTGAGTTGATTACTGGAAACCTAATGTAACCCCCTATAGTCAATTACTGGAAATTTTTATTGTATAGTTAATTCCTGGAAATCCTTTATTGTATTCTTCTTTACTGAAATTCCCTTATGTTACCTCCTAAAGAAAAAATGTGAATTACTGTGCTTGTTGGGATGTATAAAAAGCCATACTGAGAAAAGTAAAATTAGAACAGTAGAAGGATTTCTACAACCTGGCTTGTGTGTGGATTATTTCATCTCATCGATGTTCCCGCCAGCATCAATCAGGCTGAACTTAACATCTTTGCTGAAGCTGCAGAAGCCCACCAATTGTGGATTTTCAGGAGAAATAGGCACTTCTGGGAAGGCACCTGTGGGTATGGCCTTCCAGTCTGAATTTTATCTAACAGCACTGAGGATGAATAGCTTAACCTTAGATTAGGTAGAGGGAAGTGATGGGACAGGAGGGAGGGGATGGAAGGATAGGAATGATAGTAGAATAAAAGAGACAGTATTATTGTTTTGTATATATGTGACTACATGACCAATATGATTTTGAAACATGTACTCTTAGAAAAATGAGAAATTATATCCCATCTATGTATGATATATCAAAGTGCATAAATACATTCTACTGTCATGTATAGCTAATTAAAACAAATAAAAAAATTTAAAAGACAAAAAGGCCCTTTTGTGGGAAAGCATTAAAATGGCGGCTCACACTTAAGATGTCAACCCAGATGCTAAGGAAAGACCTTACATGCACAACATATATAAATCGACTACAACTGCTACTTTTCCGGATTGTACATGATGTAGATTCACTCCAGTCTTGTAGTTGATCATGCAGTTAGGGTAATAATTCCGATTTATTCTATTGTCCTTCATCCCCAGAACTTTTAACTTTTAACTTTTATTTATATGACGTTCCCCACACCTACGGAAAGTTGTCCAGTTTGCTATCCCACATTGCAATCATTCCTAGACATACCCTCATGTACACACTGAGAAACCTCTTAGTCATCAATATCTTTTATCAAATCAAGGAGACAATTCAAATGAACCATTACACATGCCAAACGCCAATTAGTATTTATGTACTTCGTTGTGTATATATATATATAATATATATATATATTCGTGATGTTCTAAATTTTGAATCAATTTGTACAAGGCATAGGCAATTTGGGGGGCTCGGCAGTAAGTCCACAGACTTCTAAGTGCCAGGGGGGTACTGTCCTAGAGCTGCAGCCTAAGTGTCCTACTTGTTAACCAAGTTTCCACGGATTGCTGACACTGTGACATTTGTAAAATAAATGTGTTTCATATTTTGCATGTTAATGTACAGGATGATTGGAAACATTTTCCAAAAGAATATATTTTCCACTGGTTTTTCATTTGTTTATTTGTCAAATATTAGTAGAATATATTTATATTTTGCAAATTACTGCACTTTTTTGATAATTGTAACTTTTTAGTAGTTCTTAATCTTATGTAGTATACATTTCTATAATTTAGTTTTTATTATTCTTTTGGTTATGCTGGGTCCTTTATAATTGAAAATGTAACTTAAAAGATATTTTATTGGTATTTTATTGAATCTGTATTTGAAATTGATAAGAATTCATGATAACATTGAGTTTCCCAACTATTAAAATAAAATATCTCCACATATTTGCCTGGTCTTTCATACTCTCTTTAGAAGCTTGCTCTTTTTGTCATACAGATTTTTGTCAGGTTTTTTTAAATGAGAAATTCTCTATTTTTTCTTTCTAATATATAAACAGAGTGTGTTTTTGTTAATTTGTTTTTTTCTTCTGGTTGGTGTTAGAGTCGGGGTGCTCTACGATTCATCTACAGTCTGAATCCTTTGTATTTTTTATTTTTATTTATTTATTTTTTGAGACAGTCTTTTTAAAGAACCCAAACTGGCCTCAAAATTATGATCCTGGGAAGGCTGTGTGTTTTGCTGTTGGGTAATGGTCAGGGAAGCCCTCCTGTCTATTGCTATGCTACATGGTCTCAGACCCAACAGTGCTGTGTGATATCTTAAATGTAATTGTGAATTCTTCATTTTCCTGGAAGTTTTGTATGTCTCTGCCTGATATATTTTGACTTTGTTTCAGGTGCATGTATATTAAAAATTCAAGACATTTAGTTGACAGTTTAGCCTATGGCCACCACACTGGCACATGCCTGTAATACCAGCATCTCGAGAGTCTTAGTCAGGCGAAGATCAAGTTCAAAGGAAAACTCTACAGCTTAGGTGCTGAGCTACTTAGAGATTTCCTCTTTCAAAATAGAAATAATTTTTAAAAAGGGCTGTGGATGTGGCTCATTTGTTAAGCACCTCTGGTTTAATTCTTTAATATAAAAAATAAAATCACTAAAAACAAATAAGTAAAAAAATACAAAAAATTTGACCTGAAGATTTTGGAGCTTGATCTTTCTCCTGGATGGTCAATGTCCAGTCATTTATTTTCCATTCATGAGCCATGTTTTCCTGTTTCTCAATATTCTTTGTACATCTTTTGTTGTTGTTGTATAAAGTGAATGAAAATGTGTTCCACGCCTTTCTCCAAAGCTGCTGTTCCTGTTTGTAGAAGGCTTTATGCATTTTCCTAGAGAATATGGCGTATGTGCTGTTTAGTAATTTAGTTTGCTTTTGGCTCCTTTGACACATTTTCCTGAATGCCAGTGTGGTAGGACAGAATGGAAACTATAGCAGTTTAAGAGCTGAGAGGCTGTGGTTTGTCAGACTGACTCGTAGCAGCTCTGCTTCATGACATTTCACCATGGAGGCTTGCAGCTGGTGCAGGTACCTGTAACACAATAGCAGAAGCAGCAAACAAAGTAGTATGGAACAAACAAACCCTCTTCAGGTTTAATGTAGTAAAAGTCCCTAATAAATCTAACCAGAGACCTTAGGCTGTTGACAAGCTTGTGCCCATATAAGAAATATAAAATTTTCTCTCCAATATATTGCCCCAACTCCCTTGTCTTGATGTCCTCAATATTGTTTATAGATCAAAGTACAAGCCCTTCTGTGCTCATGGCTAGGCTATGGGAATTATTCCTCTGAACAGTGGTGCCACTAATAAACTGTTGCTTGCAGATCTGAGTGTCCCTTTGCATTATTTCCCCCTAAACAAGAAGGTAGCAAAGTGCAGTAGAAAGAGCAAAAGCTTTGTCCTCTGTTTTTTTGTGGGTAGATGACTGGGGCCTCTGCTTTAAAACACAGTGTTGCCATTGAAAACTCTTCTGTGAATTTACTCTGGGGAACCCAGCCTGGGTAGGAACCAGTGCTGAGCATGTGGGTATTGGTTCTCTCTGAAAAGTGTCATTCTGGTATTTGTGGGCTTCCTTTCTTCCTGAGAATACCTGGGTCATTTATTTTGGGGAAGCATACTGTGGATTGATCCACAGCTTCTTACACACTGAGCCAAAACCCAAGCACCACAAACCACAATTATTATATTTGTTTATTTTGATTCAGGGTTTTGCCAACTTGCTTATGGCCTAAATGATTAGCTGAGGCTGGCATTATACTTCGGAGCCTTCTGCCTGGGCCTCATGAAACTGGGTGTTTCCTGAAGGCCAGCTTCTAAGGTGATGAAAGGGGTTAATCCCGCAGGTGCTTGTGAAGAGAGTCAGTGAACTTGGAAAGAATCAACAGGAGTTAGGCTGTTGAAATTCTGTTGTCTTTTACTTTTCTCAACATGGTTTTTTATATATCCCAGCAAATACAGCAATTCACATTACAGCTTTTGGAGGTTACATTAAAGAATTTCAGTAAATTCCAGGGTCATATAATCAGGGGAAAACAAAATATTTATCCTAAGTACATACTACTGATTAATCTTATCTATAGGCAGAAGAGAACATTCTAATACCTGAAAGCTAGTGTTTATCTACTCTAATGTTAAAAATTCCTCAACTCTAGGCATGCCTGCTCATAAAGTTTTATTGCCCTAATATCTTCTTTAAAGTCAACTGGGCCTAGACTTCCTGAATTCTTCTGTGTCCTATAATAACTTTTATTTTGGGCTTAGGAAGAAAAGAGATATGGTTGTCTATATCCTAAATTTACTTAAAAAATTAAAAAGAGCTCCTTTTAAAACACAGAAACAGACCATTTAGCTTTTCAATGGAATGCATGATTAAAGAGAAGGTTAAACAATGGGTATTTGCTGTGCTCTGCAGGGAGGGGTTATTTGCAAGAGCTAATCTCTAGCTAAATAACCTGTTGTGCTGGTTTAGTTTAAGGATTTGTTTATTGAGCTTCTAACTTAGATTCCACAGGACTAATCACTTCCAGAACTGGTTTCATTCTAATGAAATAACGACACCTGGTGACCATAGAGCAGAAATACACATAAATAGGAAACTGCAAGAGCATATACAGACAATGTTAATTTTTATATTGCTGCATAAAAATGGCATCTTCTCCAGCAAAGAAGAACTTCAGCTCAACTCCTATGATTTAACAAGAAGAAACTTGATTCAACTAATTTGCATAAACGAGAAGGAACTTGGTTTCAACTGCCTCGAATTAACGATGAGGGACCTAGTTCAAACTTTTTTCATAGTGGGAGATTCCACAGGTGTTTCTGACACCTGATTTACAAAAAGAAACTCTCTCTGAAGCTTTCATGATCAAATTTTAGGTGATGGTTGTGTGGATAAAAGTGATTTGCTGTTCTTGTCTAATGCAGGTTGTTCGTTGATTCAAATCCTTTAAGGAATTTCTGCGAATTTTTCACAGTGATCACTTTGGACTTAGGAGGTTGAGAGGCATTTTTGGCTTTAAGATTGTTCCATTATTTTCATACAAATTTCCAAGACATGGATAAGATATGCTGTGTGTACAATGGAGCGAGTTTCCAAGGTCTCACACTGGGATATCAGGATGTTGTCCTACACCAGATAGGGTAATTCTGAAGGACTAGTGCATGTCACACTGTTTTTGCTGCCCTCCACTGTTCTTCATGACTACTCCATGTCGATGTTGTGAACCTGTCAGAGCTTTCAGGCATGAGGACGATTTTGTACTAATTGTTCTGCTCCTGTTTTCTCATTTCTCTGAGGGTTTTGCAAGTGGAGCAGCTCCTTTCCCTGGAGACATTTTCATCTTGGATATAAATGACTTAACTTCTTCAAAGACTAATTGTCTATATTTGTATGAGGATATTTTGGAGCTCTATTTTCTTCCACTTTGTGGCAGAACCATAATGTTACCAGGCTTTTATTCTGTTTTATTTCTTGGCAGTACAGTGATGGTTCCAGACTCCCTGTTGTGTCATTTTGGAACAAATATATTTTGCTTTCTAAAGGCTTATTATTTTTGTAGAATTCTTTAGCTTGTTCTTATATAAAATAAAATTTCCACTGGTGGAAGGGTGCATGCCTATAATCTTAGCATCTGGGGCGGCTGTGGCTGAAGGATCATAAAGTTAAATTTTAACCTCAGCCACTTGCAAGTTCTGAGCATGTTAGTGAGCACTGTCTCAAAATGACAAATGTGCTAGAGATGTGACTCTGTGGTTAAGTGCCCTGAGGTCAAGTGCCTGCTTTTTTCTTTTGTTTTGTTTTGAAATTGTCCAAACATAAATAAATAAATAAAAGTAAATCTCTTGTAAGCTTCTTAGAGGTGTTTTAGTCCTTCACATTTGAAAGTATAATAAATGCATATTTGTCTACAGAATAGAGGCCTTTTGCCAACTGGATTCCAGTTTGCCTGGACATAATTTTGATCAGTCTCCTAGACACCTACTTTCACTCATCTTTTCATGCTGTGAAGGCCAGCCCACTGAAGGTTTCCTCTTCACCTTTGGCTCACCTCTGCTGACTGTGCTGCTCAGGAGCTCACACATTTAAGTCCTTGAGTATGGTTTTGTGTCAGTGGCATGGGCACATTCTGGTAGGTGCACTTTTTGGCTGTTCCATCACTGTGCAGCTCTAAACATGCTTAGGGATGTACATGGAGTGTCTTGTTTCACACCCAAACAGTGTTAGATAGGTGAAGACTCTTGGTTGCAAACCTGCTTTTTTACCACACCCTGGAAATGCTGCTGCCTTAGGTTTCTTTGCACCAGCATAATTCAAGGCATGAGAAATCTTTCACAACAGACGACCATTGCACATGTGGCCCAACCTTGATCAAAATTTTTTTGAGCAATAACATGCCTATGTGGCACATGACTGTAGCATATGTTAGTGAACTGGCTGCTTTTCAGAAGAGTTTTAAAATCATTGGACATTCATTGTTGCTATGAGGTTTTCAAATGTAGTGTCTGCCATTTATTCAGGAGATTGTTATGAGACATATAAAACTTTGTAAATGTGTTGATTAGACAAGGTGATATCTTTGGGTCATTGAGTTGTTCTGAGACATGTGACATCTTTCCAATTATCCTATTCTGCTTTGACAGTAAACATGAGAAATGATCAAATTGTTGTGTTTATTAATCATTATCGTTGTTTATTAGTTGACTAAATATGTTCTGGAGTAAAGCACCTGCAAATTTCTAGTTGATCTCTTGGTGTAATTGAAGGGTAGATGAACACACGCTGAAACCGCCGTATAGGAAAAGGGAGGGGGTTTATTGATTTACCAAAGAAACACGTGGAGGGGATGGGGGTGTACCACGAAGGAAACGAGTGGGGGAAAGGAAAAGAAAGGAAAAATGGGGCAAATTCAGGTCTGGCTTGGGCTTAAGTACAAAAGGAGGGGGGAATGTGACCTGCATGGCCCGGATTGGCTTAAAACCAAAAAACCCTCTTTGGGACAAATTCCCGCGAGAGGCAAGTATTCACGTAATTAGGAAGGGCGGGAGCTCAAAACCCACCAAGTGTGGATTCTCGCCCAAAGGTAATTCTCGCGAGAAGTGGGCACTACCTGAAAGGCACCCTGGGACATGACCTGGCTGCCCAATTTTATCTAACATTCCTCCCTTTTTGTTTTCTTAGTAAAAGGGGCATCGTGTTTTGATCTGGCTCCTTCAGAGCTGAAATGGGGGCAACGTGGGGTAGTTTTGAGGAGGGAGGGAGATGTGGGCAGGCAGGTCAGGCTTGAGGGTGAAAAAAATTCCCAGGAGGCAGGCACCAAAAAGATGGATCTCTGCAGGAGTGAATTGGATGAAGGTTCCTTGAAGCCATAAATCGGTGAGGGTGTCAAACCAGGCTTCTGCAGAGGTCACCGGGGGAATCAACCAGCTATCCTTTTGGAGAGCATGTAGGAATTGTAGGCCTCTCGAGTTTACAGGTGGCATCTTAACACTATTATGGAAACAATAAAGAAAAGAAGGTGAGAGGGGTGATTGTCCGGCTGCTTATTCCACTGGGCAGGACTTACAGCAAAAGGCCAATAGAGGGAGTCAGGATGTAGTTGATCTCTCTAGAGATTGGCAAATCTGTCCCGAGGTGAAGAGAAGTCATCTCTGATTAGAAGGTCATCTGTGGTTTTTAGCAGTTGATAATCCCTGAGGAGAAGCTGGTTAAAGGTTTGATTAGAAATCTGAGAAATATGATTTTGAAGGCATCGTATGAGGCAAGGAACTATCATCAGGACAAGACATATAGTTATAAGTGGGCCTAAGAGAGGGAGGACCCAGGGGGCCACCCCTTCCCATAGTTTCCATGAGGATCTCTGCTGCCACCGGATCTTCTTTTCCCCTAAATCTTGCACTACCTCCTTCAAGCGATGTACGTTGTGGTCAACCTTGCCTGACTGGTTGACATAATAGCAGCATTCTTCACCCAAGAAAATATAGGTACCCCCTTTTTCTGCTGTGATGAGGTCCAAGGCTCGTCTGTTTTGGAGCACAACCTCCGCTAGTGATGGCAGTTGTTGCTGGAGGGCCTGGATGGAGTAGGCGGAGGCTTCACCTGTGGTGGCGAGCTTATCTGTGAGATCAGAGAGCTCCTGTCCAAAGGATTGGGCCATTACAAGTGAATGAGTCACTCCTTCAATTGAGAGGCCTGCGGAGGCAAAGGCGGTGACTAGGCTAACACCCACTAAGGCTGCCAGAGTGGCCGCTCATTTAGAGCGCCCCCCTTGAGACTCTAGGGAGGAAAGAAGGTCCTCAACTTCAGCCTCTGTATATAGAGTCAAGCCTGGAATTAAGACAACATGATAGCAGGGACCTGGGGTTTTAGCATCAATGCATCGAAACATATGGGTGGAGCACCAAAATAGGAGAAGGGAAGGGAGAATCAAATTACTTGTTATGGGATGCCAGGTGTGTTCCAGGCAAGAGTCTTTGGTGGTGGCCCAACAAGAAGTAACGTTAAGGAAGGGGGGGATAGTCAGAAGTAGGAGAGAGAGAGCTGATCGATTGTGGCATGAGGAGGTTGGGGTGACATTGGCTTGAACTGGGACTGGGACTAATAAAGACTTGTGAAGCGGCACACAGAGGAAACAGGTTGAAGCGTTAAAGGTAGAAGAGTTTGCTAATAAGGAAAGAGATAAAGAGAGAATGGAGTTCCAGGAGAAGGAGAGAGACTCGTTCAAGTTTCGAAGATGGGTTCGAGTCTGTTGCCTGGTGGCACTAAGTGTCTCAAGAGCCCTGGCAGCAGAAGAGTCTTTTATAGTTTTTTCCATAATGATTTTCCCTGGACCATGGACCCAGTTGCGATTAGCAAACCCTACTGCAGCAACACGACTCTGCCAGGAAAAAGAGTCAGTAATCTTGAAAGTCACATTGTTATTGTACCTCCAGGATTGGAGTTGGGATGGCATGATTCCTCAGGAGTTTGTTGTTGCCATAACAGTATGGGACCAATGATATTTACAGCTCCAGGATGGACATCCAACCCATCCATTAGGGTCATTGCACCAATCTTCTGTCTGGTCCTCTTTAAAACAAAGATACTTTGGTGATTTTGACATTTCAGGAAAACATCGGTGAGCACATGTGGCAACTGCATCAAAAGTAAGCAGAATGGAGGGACAATTATCAAAAGGGCAGGATGATTGATTGAGAAGGCGTGTCTTTTGCCCATAATTATCTAGTTGCCAAACCTCAAAAAAGTAATGGCATGGAGGAGCAGAGCAATAGGACACAGAATCTGCAGGGACAAATGGAAAGAGAGCCAGAGATAAAATGAAAAATACAGAAAAGGTCATTTTAGATCAGTATTAGGAACACGAGAGAAGTGGACTTTCAGGGGATCGGTGGGAAGGGGGGAGCAAGTATATTGAGGTAGTTGTTTGTCGTCCTTTTGTGGATCCTCAGTTGGTTGAGCAGACGGTTTTAGTCTGAAAATATGAATCCAAGAAGTCAAATTCCCTGACGTTTCACGAAGCTTAGCAGCTGTGGGTGTGCACAGCAAAACCTGGAAAGGGCCTGTCCACTTTGGGGCAAGGGAGGCTGTTCCTGTGTCCTGGGGAGGGGAGAAATATACCCAAGAACCGGGTATTAATGGGAATGAAGCAGTTAGTCTACCTGGGTCAGGCAGCATGAAATCTTGGCACTTCCATAACTGATGTCTAATGAAGGACAAGATGGGAAGAGAAAGATCATTGGGTAAGGGTCCCTGAGTTGGGGAAACTCCGGGTGGAAGGGCTGGTCGCCCAAACATAACCTCAAAAGGGGATAGTAAGGAGGGCTTTTTTGGGAGGACTCTGAGCCTAAAAAGGGCAAGAGGGAGTAGCTTGACCCAGTCCAAATGGAGTTCTAGGGAGAGTTTAGTCAGGACATCCTTAAGAGTCCTATTAGTCCTCTGTACCTTCCCTGAGGACTTGGGGTAATATGGGATGTGAAAATGCCAAGGGATATTAAGAAAAGTAGAAACACTTTGGGTAACCTGGGAAACAAATTCAGGCCTGTTGGCAGACTGGATAGACGTGGGCAATCCGAAACGGGGAAGGATTTCTGAGACTAGAATGGAGGCTACTGTGGAGGCCCTTTAATTGAAAGTAGGGAAGGCCTCCACCCATCCAGAGAAGGTGTCTACCAAAACCAGGAGATATTTGTGTCTCTGGGCAGCTGGCATGTTGGTGAAATCTATCTGCCAATCGGCTCCTGGAAGCTGGCCTCAAGCTTGGTGAGAGGGAAATGTTCCTGGTTTAAGGGGAGTATATGGGTTAGTGTGTTGACATGCAGTGCACGCGGAGGTGAGCTGATGGAGAAACTGTGTGTGTCTTCCGGAGTCAGGGTGAGGAAGGAGGTAGCGAAAGGCCTGAGGGCCTGAGGGTTAGGATGGAAAAGGGAATGGAGATAGGAGAGGATTGATTGTGTGGAAGGGGATGTAGGGGGTCTGGGTAGTAGGTAGGACCGGAGCCAGAAGAGAAGGAGAAGATAGTGCTGCCTCCCTTGCTGCCCTGTCGGCCTTCGTGAACTCTTCTTTCCCTGAACTATGGGAGAGTCTCCACTTTCGTGTGAAGGACAATGGGAAATCCCTATTAGCTTGGGCAGAAAAGAGACTTGCAAAAGTTTTGATATTAATTTAGAATTGATAACTGCAGAACCTTTTGTGGTCAGGAGCCCTTGCTCTTTCCATACTGCTGAGTGGGAAAGCAAAATATGGTAAACATATTTTGAGTCTGTGTAAAGGGTAAGGTTTTGGTCAGCAGCTAATTCAAAGGCACGAACAGCCATTAATTCAGTCCGTTGGTTTGTGGTGTTGGGGGGAAGGGGTGCTGCCTCAATAACCTCTGATAGGGAAACAATAGCGTAACCAGCAAAACGTTGCCCATCCTTAAAGAAAGAGCTGCCATCCATGAACCAAATTAAGGAAGGATCAAGAAGTGGTCCCTCTTGAATATGGGAGGGATGGGAAATTTAAGCCTCAAGTGTCTCTATGCAATCATGTTCTGGGGGCTCTGAGGAGACTGGGAGGAGGGAAGCTGGGTGTAAAGAGGAGCAGGGCTAGAAGGTGATTGAGGAGTCATGCAAAAAGGAAATGAGGAGAGAGAGAGAACACAACAGGGTGGGAGAGTTTGAAGGCTCTTATAGGTTAGTAAATCTTTTAAATGACGAGGAGAGGCAACAGTAACCTGGGCACCAAAGGTCAACTTCTTTGATTCCTGCAGAAGTAGGTAAGCAGCAGCCAGAGCCCTAAGACAAGGGGCCCATCCACGAACGGTGGGGTCAAGCTGTTTAGAGAGGTAGGCAACTGGAGCAAAGGTGGGGCCCTTGTATTTGCCTAGAACACCGAGAGCCAAACCCTTTGTTTCATGGACATAAAGGCTAAATGGCTGAAGAAGGTCTGGGAGATGAAGAGCTGGGGCCTGTGACAGTGCCTGCTGCAAATGTTTAAACTCAGCCTGAATGCTTTTGGGAAGGAATTTTCCCTCAATCTCCTTAGCTGCCTCATATAGGGGCTTTGCATAAAGAGAGAAATTAGGAATCCAGGCACAGAAATATCCTGCTAGCCCTAGGAAGGAGAGAATCTCTTCCTTTGTCTTGGGACATGGGAGTTCCTTGATGAGGGCCTTTCTGTCTACAGTAATGGCCTTCGATTGATGGGAAATCTGAACTCCTAAATACACTACCTGGGTCTGGTCAAGCTGCACCTTAGATGGGGAAACACGATACCCACGAGAAGCAAGAAAATTTAAAAGGGTGTAAGAGTCTTCACGAGCTGTGAAGAAGGAAGGGCTGCAGAGGAGGAGGTCATCTACATATTGTAAGAGAGTGGAGTTAGGGAATTTAAGATCTCTGAGGTCTGCAGCCAATGTCTGACCAAAGATATGAGGGCTGTCTCGAAAACCCTGAGGGAGGACTGTCCAGGTCAACTGTTGGGAACGCCGGGTATCTGGATCTGTCCAAGTAAAGGCAAAGAGGTCTTGTGATTCTGGAGCTAGAGGGACAGTGAAAAAGGAATCTTTCAGGTCAATAACTGAGAAAATGGGTGGATAAGGAAGGAATTAAGAAGAGAATAGTATATAATGGGTGGATAAGGAAGGAATTAAGGAGAGAATAATATATAAATTAAGGATTTGGGACCACGGGGTATATGGGCTTAACAGACTCACTGATGAGACGAAGATCTTGGACTAGCCGATAGGACTCATTGGACTTCTGAACTGCCAATATAGGGTTATTATAAGGGGAATGGGTGGGTCTGAGAAAGCGTTTCCGCCAAAGATCTGAGATGATGGGTTGAAGACCTCTGAGGCTAGTGGCTGGAAGTGGATATTGGACTTTATTGGGGAAATGTTGGGGATCTTTAAGGTATATTTGTAGGGGGTCACACTGAGCAAGGGAGGGAGTCTGAGTATCCCAGACTTTGGGGTCCACTAAATCGGTGGGGACAGAGTAATGGGAGGTTCCTGCATCGGTAGAAGGTTGGGGGGTTTCTGCCTCGGTAGGGGGCTAAGGGGGTCCTATATCAATGGGGGGTGGTGGGGTTTCCTCCTCAGCATCAGTAGGGGGTGGTGGGTCAGTGGCCTTTGAAATAGTGAGAAGAAAAATGGGGGAGGAGACGGAGCAAAATGAACCAGGGAGCACAACTGAGCTAGGCGGATTGGAGAATACAATTGAGGCCTGAAATTTGGCCAATATGTCTCTGCCCAATAAGGGCACAGGACATTGAGGCATTACCAGAAACTGGTGGGTGAAGGGATGGTGGTGAAGACAGCAAGACAGCATAGGAGTCTTGCGGGGGCAAATAGCATTTCCCTCTACCCCGACAATAGGGGATGGTGCTGTGGTGGTGGGGCCCCAAAACACCCTCAAGACCGAGGAGGTGGCTCCTGTATCTAGTAGGAAATTTACGGGGCATCCATCAACAAGGAGAGTAACCCTGAGCTCCTTCAATGCAATGTCAATGGTCGGGAAAGGAGCCCCTGGGCCCCATCAATCTTCCGTGGCCAGTGCCAGCAGGCTGGGGTTTGTGACCAGTCCAGCCCGTCTGCGGGGACTGGGGCAGTCAACGCCCCAATGGCCCATCTTGGAACACTTTGGGCATGGGTGCTTAGGGGGCCTGGGATCAGGGCAGTCTCTAGCCCAGTGTCCATCTTTCCCACACCTAAAGCAAGGCCCTGGGGGTTCCTTTTGTGTGGACTTATGTACCCCTTTTTTTGAGGCCTGAGTGTCAGGGCCCCTAAGGGCCTGGGCTAACATTTGGAACTTTGACCTCTCAGCCTTTTCATATTTCTGAAACCTGCGACGTTCGGCGTCTTCCTCACGGTTATGCTAGACCTTAAAAGCCGTGGCCAAAATCTCGGTCTGAGGGGTTGCGGGGCCCTGCTCCAATTTCCTTAATTTAGCCCGTATGTCGGGGTAATTCTGGGATAGGAAATATGTCATAAGGACTTGACGGCCCCCCTGGGACTCGGGATCTAAATTTGTGTACCTCTGAAGGGCCTTTGTGAGCCGATCTAAAAATTCGGAGCGGGTTTCTTCTCTTTTTTGAATATCTCTTGCAGCTTATCAAAATTAACAGGTTTCTGAGCTGCATGCTTAAGACCACCTACTATGCACACTAAAAACTGATCCCTCAAGACCACGTCCCCTGGGGCATTGTAATCCCAGTTGGGGTCCCTATCTGGACAGCCTCAGGACCAAAGGGGAAATTTGGGTTTACTCTGTGAGTCTCATCCGCATATGCTCTTGCTTGCTCCCAGACTCGTCTACGCTCTTCAGGAAGTAAAGTATTTGACAAAATGAAGTATGCGTCATGAAATGTGAGGCTGTATGCTTGGGTGACCCATTGGAATTCTTTTATATAAGTTGTAGGGTCTGTTGTAAATGAACCCAAGCACCTCTCAATTTGGTAAAGGTCTGACATGGAAAATGGGACATAAACTCTCACAACCCCTTCTGCCCCAGCTACCTCCCTTAACGGCGCGATTATCTGAGCTGCCTGCTTTTTCGAGCGTGTCAAGGGAGGACTGAACACAGGGGGCGGCAGAGTATCACGTGAGTCTGGGAGGAACACTGCAGGAACTGCTGGGGCCGGGAGAAACTCCCTGGAAGACGCTGGGGAAGAAGCGCGGACTGCGCAACTCTCTCCCTGTGCTGCTGCCAGAGCCATTGGGGACGAAATCGGGGAGGGGGCCAAAGCCTGAAGCGGCGCATCTGGTAAAGAACGCGTCGCAGAATCCAAGGGAGTGGGGGCCAAAGTCTGAGGTGGCACGTCTGGTAAAGAACGCGTCGCAGAATCCGTGGAAGTGGGGACTAAAGTTTGAAGCGGTGCGTCTAGCAAAACCCGCATGGCCAAAGATGGTGGAGAAGCCGTGGCAGGAAATGACGCAGGACCAAGCGGCGGAAGCTGAGTGGGCAGGGATAACGGCAAAAGAGGCGCGGAGCTAGAAACAGGAAATTGGGTGGGCGGGGATAATGGCGGAAGAGGCACGGAACTAGGAACGGGAAGTTGAGTGGGTGGGGATAATTTCATTGAAGGCACAGGAAATGATGTGGAAAGAAAAGGAAGGTCTACAGAGGAGGACTCGGACTGGACTGAAGGAAGGGGAGGGTCTAAGCACAAAATTGCGGCAATTTCGGAACTGAGAGCCTGAACTGGGGGAGGGGAGGAGCCGGAATTCTAAACTGCCGGTATGGGGGAGGTGGAGCCTCTAATCCTGGGTCAAAATTAAGGTCAATCAAAGATGGAGGTGGATCACTAGGTCTGCATGCTAGTAAAACGGTCTCAGGACTACAATGAGTGTACAGGGAAGGATTTGAATGGAGAAGGGAAAAGGCATCCACATAAGGCAAATCTGTCCATCTTTTTGACTGTTGGCAAAAGCTGGAAAGTTCCCGTAAAACCCGTGGATCTAGGGATCCTGACTCTGGCCACTGGCTGGATAATGGGTAGGAAGGCCAAATTTCTGTGCATAACTTTATTAATTTCTTTTTTCTTATCTGGGGCTTTAAGCCCAAATTCCCCCGATTTTTTAGGAGGCAATTAAGAGGAAAATCAGCTGGAATTGATAGGGAAGTTCCCATATTTCCCGTTAATGGGGAAAGGCTAATACAGTATTTTGAAAAGCATCCCTTTCAAAATATGTATTAGAGTGAGATCCAAGTCCGCTCGCCCAGTCGTCACCGGGTCAAGCCAACATGGAGCACCGTGAGAAATCGTGTCCCGTCCCGGACAGGAAGTTTTCTCAAGATGCCGGAGGACTGTGAGCCATCTCGTGAGGGTTTTCGTGTTTCGTCCCGGAAGAAAATAGAAAGCTCAAGTCCGGAGTATGGAAAGGAACTTCTCTAACCACTTCCAGCTGAAAGCTCTAATCTTACACCTGAAACCTTTAGAGTGGGCAGATGAAGGTGGGGAGAGGGGGAGATCCTGGGGTCCACCGTCGCCTTTAAGACTCAGATGGGGTGCTTTCCCCCCTGCACAGGTCACGGGCGAGATTGCCGGAAAAACGATGGTCAATTCTCACCACGTAGTTACCAGACAGGTTTAGGAACTCGGGGTGGAAGGGGGCTTACCGAAATCCAGCGATGCTGTAGTGGAAAGGATGAACAGGTGAATGGAGGCGGTTTCCAGAAGGTTTATGCACTCCGAATAGATGCACTTCTCCCTCCTGGGTTTTGGCACCAAAATGAAGGGTAGATGAACACACGCTGAAACCGCCGTATAGGAAAAGGGAGGGGGTTTATTGATTTACCAAAGAAACACGTGTAGGGGGTGGGGGGGTGAAACGCGAAGGAAACGAGTGGGGGAAAAAAAAAGAAAGGAAAAATGGGGCGAATTCAGGTCTGGCTTGGGCTTAAGTACAAAGGGGGAGGGAACGTGACCTGCATGGCCCGGATTGGCTCAAAACCGAAAAACCTGCCTTGGGACGAATTCCCGCGAGAGGCGAGTATTCACGTAATTAGGAAGCGCGGGAGCTCGAAATCCGCCAAGTGTGGATTCTCGCCCAAAGGTAATTCTCGCGAGAAGTGGGCACTACCTGAAAGGCACCGTGGGACATGACCTGGCTGCCCGATTTCATCTAACAGTAATCACTCAGGTTTCGCTCAATCCCCAATTAACACATTGTGACAAACTCTGTGAAACATTGTCTAAACGTTGTCTATAAGGGAAGCTCCTTAGTGAGCCCATGCCCAGAGTGTGTTGGTGTGTTTTGATTGTAGGCACTTCTTTAAGGATGGAACAATAGACTTTCAGTAGAAGAAAAAAGATTAGTATACAGCATATTGTCTATATTTAGAGTGTAGGCCCAGGGAGCCAATGTGGTTGGCAGAATCTCAAATGCTGAGTTTTATGAATCCAGCAATTTTGTACTCAGTCACTTTTCAATTCTAAGAGTACATACTAACGTGAGTGATAATATTACCTCTGTACTGCAGAGGACTTTGTTAGAACTTGTCATAGAGGTGCCACCAACAAAAAGCTAGGAGTGACATGGAAGCCTGTCTTACCTTCTGAGAGCCCACCAAAGGAAGTGTAAAATACACTTTACTGTTTGCCATTGGAGTGGCTATTAGGAATTGAGAGCACTATAGTTTTGATGGAATTGTGGCATTAATGCGAAAGCCAGAGTATCATGTGAACATCATAACTGTTGAGTATAGATTTCTTATGTTGCCAGTCTATCATGACATCCACCATATATTTCTGGAATATTTTAGATCTCAGTGACCTTTGAGGATGTGGCTGTGAACTTCACCAAGGAGGAGTGGGCTTTACTGGATCTATCCCAGAAGAACCTTTACAGAGATGTGATGCAGGAAGTCCTCAGAAACCTGGCTTTTATAGGTAATACAGATATTTCTTTAACTAATGGTATAAAGAACTCATGTTTGGTTTGGTCACTTAAGTAAAACATGAAAAGGGAATCATTGGTGAATTATTGCAGCAGAAAATGTACCTAGGAGTTAGAAAAGCATTTCTAGCTCTGAAAAATTCATAATGATTGTTCTGACCTGTCATTTTAGGTAACAAATGGGATGACAAGAACTTGGAAGATCAGATCAAAAATTCTGAGAGCAATCTAAGGTAATTGTACTCAATAAAGAAATTGTGAGTGAATCTGAAATGTCATATAATTTTTCAAAACAAATCAAATAATATAAACAACTTGAAATATATTTATTCTGATAAGATTTTTCTTACCAAATATGTACTTATTTCTACAAGTGATTCAGTCGATTCGAAGTACCTGACATGTAAAACATATTATGAATTGCACATGTAAATACGACTATTTGGATAATAGCCATAGGGAAGCTGTGTTGCAATAGATTATTTCTTTTTAATATTTTTATTGTCAGGCAATTTGAACAAGTTAGTAAACCTAGACTTTACCTGATATTGGTAGGAATGTAAGCCCATCCTAGCTTTTACCTGTTTTTGCTAGTAATGTAAGCATAGGACCTATAAATAAATAGAATATCCTGAATGAATCATTCATTGATAATGTGCTGGTAATTCTTCAGAGAAGATATATGAGAAACTTCAAAGTCAAAGAAGATAGTGTGGGGTAACTTTCAATGAGATTCCAATTCTTAACTGGACAAAGAAAAATTTTAATCGAGTAAATCCATGTGACTGCATTATGTGTGCAAACGACTTCATATGTCCTTCATTCCTTTATAGGCAGATCTCATCTCCCTCTGGACACAAACACGATAAGCATGAGGAAGGTGAAGAAAAGAGATGTGACTCTAAACAATACAGAAAATCTCTGGTTTCTCTCAAAAGTGTTCAGACACAAATGATAATACATACAGGAGATCGACCTTATATAAGTACAGTATGTGGGAAAGATGTCGTTTGTCCCAGTTCCATTCAAAGTCATGAAGAAACACTTACTGGTTGGGAACGCGGTGAATGTAAACAATGTGGTGAAGCAATTTCTTCTCGCACAGGTGCTCAAGGACACACGATAACAAACAGTGGAAGTAAAGGTTATAAATGGGAGGTATGTGGGAAAGCCTTTCATTTTTCTTCTTTATTTAGAAGATGTAAAAGTCCTCATTCTGGCAGGAAACTCTGTGAATGTAAACAAGGTGGTTTAACCTTTATTTCACATATGAGTTTCCAAAATCACATGTTCAAGCACACTGAGAATGCACGTTTTAAATGTAAGATATGTGGGAAAGACATTGCTTATCTCAGTTTATTTAGAATCCATCAGAAAATCCATATGGGAGAGAAGCTCTATGAATGTAAGCTGTGTGGCAAAGCCTTCACTGAATCCTCTAGCTTTCAGAGACATGAACAAACACATACTGGAGAGAAGCCCTATGAATGTAAGCAGTGTGGCAAAGCCTTCACTACTTCCTCACACCTTAAGGTACATGAACGAACACATACTGGAGAGAAGCCCTATGAATGCAAACATGTGTGGAAAAGCCTTCAATCGTTCCTCTCACCTTAAGTCCCATCAGCAAATTCATACTAGAGCGAAGCCCTATGAATGTCAACATTGTGGAAAAGCCTTCACTCAGTCCTCTAACTTTAAGAGACATGAACGAACACATACTGGAGAGAAGGCCTATGAATGTAAGAAGTGTGGCAAAGCCTTCAATTATTCCTATAAACTTAAGTTACATCAGCAAATTCACACTGGATTGAAGCCCTATGAATGTCAACAATGTGGAAAAGCCTTCACTAGGTCTGATAACCTTCACTCACATGAACGAACTCATACTGGAGAGAAGCCCTATGAATGTCAACAATGTGGCAAAGCCTTTGCTAAGTCCCATAACCTTCACTCACATGAACTAACTCATACTGGAGAGAAGCCCTATGAATGTAAGCAGTGTGGCAAAGCCTTCACTACTTCCTCACACCTTAAGGTACATGAACGAACACATACTGGAGAGAAGCCCTATGAATGCAAACAATGTGGAAAAGCCTTTGCTAGATCCAGTGAACTTCATGTACATGAACTAACTCATACTGGAGAGAAGCCCTATGAATGTAAGCAGTGTGGCAAAGCCTTTAGTACTTCCTTTTACCTTAAGAGACATGAACAAACGCATACTGGAGAGAAGCCCTATGAATGTAAGCAGTGTGGCAAAGCCTTTAGTACTTCCTTTTACCTTAAGAGACATGAACAAACGCATACCGGAGAGAAGCCCTATGAATGTAAGCAGTGTGGCAAAGCCTTCACTACTTCCTCACACCTTAAAGTACATGAACGAACACATACTGGAGAGAAGCCCTATGAATGCCAACAATGTGGAAAAGCCTTTGCTACATCTGGTGTCCTTCACAAACATGAAAGAACACATACTGGAGAGAAGCCCTATGAATGTAAGCAGTGTGGCAAAGCCTTCAATCGTTCCTCTCACCTTAAGTCACATCAGCAAATTCATACTAGAGAGAAGCCCTATGAATGTCAACAATGTGGAAAAGCCTTCACTCAGTCCATTAACCTTAAGAGACATGAAAAAACACATACTGGAGAGAAGCCCTATGAATGTAAGCAGTGTGCCAAGCCTTCACTCGGTCCTCTAGCCTTCAGAGACATAAACGAACATATAGTGGAGAGAAGCCCTACGAATGTCAAAAATGTGGAAAAGCATTTGCTACATCCTCTCAGCTTCACATACATGGAAGAATGCATACTAAACAGAAACCCTATGAAAGTCAACAATGTGGAATACCTTCATTACTTCCTTTTTCCTTCAGATACATGAACAAACTTAAAACGGAAGAAAGTCTAATAACTATCAAAAATTTGGCAAAGCCTATGACACATGAAGTCATCTTCACAGGCATGGACGAATGCATACATGAATGAAGATTTATGAAGGTAAAGAATGTGGAAAACCCTTTGTTACTTCCTCTCAGCTCCACATACATGAAAGGAGACACACTGGAAAGAAGACCCATGAATGTAAATAATGTGAATAATCTTTGTTACATCCCTTCTGCTTCTCTCATGTAAATGAACGCATGTGTAGAGAAATCTTTCTGATGAAAACAATTGGCAAATTCTTTTGTTATTACTGTTTCAGTCATAAACATGAAGGAAGTTTACTGGTGAATAATCATTTGAATGCAAAATTGTTGTAAATCAATATTTCATGTCATCTTCAATAAAAAGAAAGGCCTCACACTGCCGAATATATATATATTGTACTGGGGATTTAGTCTGGTGGTACTGTAGCAATGAGCCACATTTGTATAACTTTTAATATTTTGGGGAGTGGTATAGAATCTTGCTGAGTTACTTAGGGTTCTGCTAAATTGCTGCAGCTGGCCTCACCTAGTGATTGTTCAACCTCAGCGTCCTGAGTCTCTGGGATTAAAGGCATACACCACCAAATTGACTGAATGATTCTTTAAAAACAAAAAATATGACAAATCATTTCATTTTCCTGTTGCCTTAAAGGCCATTTTACTCACACTGGAAAACATTCTGAATGTGGGGGATTTGCTACATCAGGTCAGCTTCACATCCCAGCAATACTTTTCTCCTCATATATGAAAATTCTCATGGAGAGAAGCCCTGTGAATGTGAGAAATGTGGGAGATCTTTTATCTTCTCAGTTCCTTCTAAGGACTGGTAAGATTCTTGTTGAAAGTTTCATGGCAAAATGAATAAGTCCCATGCAAGTAAGAAATATGAAGTGTTCAGATTTTCTAGTTTTGTTCAGTTGTATGAAAGGACTGACACTGTGGAAAGTCTTGTGGAGAAGCAATGTGGGCAGTATTCAACTTTCACAGTTTCCTGTAAAGACATAGAATGATTCATATCAGGGAAAATCCTTTTGCTATTTAGAAAATGTGGTAACACTTTCAACTTTCCAGGTCTCTAAACAGCATTGAAGTACTCACATTGTAGAAAAGACTTATATGTAGAAATGTATTGAGACGTTCAGTTTTTTTAGGTCCACTGAGACTTGTTTAGACTTGAGGAATTTTTATTTTTTTTTTATATTTCATTTTATTTTTTTATTTATTTTAATTTTGGTACCAGGGATTCAACTCAGAGATGCTTAACCAATGAGCCACATCCCAGTCCTTTTTATGCGTTTTTATTTTTTATTTTTTTAAATTTTGAGATATGTTCTCACTGGATTACTTTGGTACTAAGTTGCCTAGGTTGGCTTTGAATTAGGGATCCTGCTGTCTCAGCATGATAGAGTCATGCACTGCCTTCAGCAAACCACCTGTTTTTTGAGGAATCCACTATAGGTGTGTTTAAGTGGTGTTTGCCTACATTTCTCTTTTGTCTGTTAATGGGTAATGAAAATGACACCTGGAGTGAATATGAGCATTGCATCAGCATGAAGATGTGGAAGTAACATGATTTTTCTTGGCTCCATCTCTCCTCACTCTCACATATGATGATATAATCTTATGTATACTATGGTTGCATGTGTGTGTAAAATCTAGTATGTAGTATAATTTTGTACATAGAAGTATATGATATAGAATAGTTTACTGGATTTGTACTTCAAATGTATTAATATTTATTTTCAGCATTAGCAGGGATTGAACTAAGGGGACCTCAACCCCTGGGCCACATCCCCAGCCCTTTTTTTGTATTTTATTACAGACAGTGTCTCACTGAGTTGCTAAGGTCTCATCATGGCTGAGGCTGGCTTTGAACTTGTGAACCTCCTGCCTCAGCCTCCCAAGTGATGGGATAACAGGCGTGAGACTCTGTGCCCTGCTAGAGACCCTGTTAATAATGAAATAAAAATTTTTAAAAAGCTGGGAATGTGACCCAGTGGTCCAATGCCCCTGAGTTCAATTTCTACCACAAAAAAAATAAAAAAATACAAGGAATTTTCTGTGAAGCCATACGTCAGCCTCAAATACCTCGTTTCCTGTATCTTATCGTTTCATGAGTCAATGGGTTCGAAATGACCCAACTCAAGCCCCGCCTGGTGACCCATGCCTGTCATCCCAGCACTTGGGAGGCTGAGGTAGGAGGCTCATAAATTCAAAGCCAGCCTCAGCCATGGTGAGGCCCTAAGCAACTCAGTGAGACCCTGTCTGTATTTTTTGTTGTTGTTGTTGTTGTTTGTTTGTTTTGTTTTTTGTTTCTGATGATTGAACTCAGTCAGGGGCACTGGACCATTGTGCCACATCTCGAGCCCTGTTTTGTATTTTATTACAGACAGAGCGGCTGCTCACTGGAGGACGCAGAACGGAATTTTGTTGTCCACTTAGGGTTAATTATGCAAAATCATTGTGGAATTGCTGTGAGAAAACCACCTATTGTATTTCTAGAAAGCTGAGAGAGGATGAGGAGGCTAGAAGAAGGAGGAGGAGAAGGAGGAGGAGAGAGGCCACAATTCCTTCTTTGGGGGAAGGGCTCCTGGGGATCTATCCCAGGGGTGCTTAACCACTGAGCCACATCCCCAGCCCCTTTTATTTTTTTTATTTTGAGACAGGATTTCACTAAGCCGCATAGTTCCTCACTAAGTTGCTGTGGCTGGCCTCCAGCTTGTGATCCTCCTGCCTCAGCCTCCTGAGCTTCTGGGATTACAGGTGTGCACCACTACCCCATGCCTGCTTCTCCTTGAATGGGTCTTAGGTGAGAGGGTTACCTGCGGTGAGATGGGTAAGCTCAAGGGCCTGGTTTTTCTGATAAGGCTTTGATAAGCTGACACACCTGTGTGCTTCTAATTTAACTGGCTACATTCACAGGTGGTTCTTATTGGGTAGTTAGATTGAAGTCAGGGGCCCTTGAGCACTGAGCTACACCCGCAGCCCTATTTTGTAATTTATTTAGATACAGGGTCTCACTGAGTTGTTGAAGTTGGCCTCCAAATTGTGATCCTCCTTCCTCAGCCTCTGAAGCCTCTGGGGTTACAGTCATGCACCTCGGTGCCCAGCACACATTTTTAATTGCAATGAATGTATTTATCAGCTTGGGCCCCCGGGATGGGCTTGGTGGATGTCAGTTTCTGACTAGTACTAACAAGGTGTGGCCTGAGCCCACCTTGGCACTTGGACTCCAAACAGAGTAATGGGAGGCCAACTGCCTCCTTTCTGGAGAGGGCTAATGCAGAGGTCACCGCTGACCTGTTCATAGCGGATGGACTCCAAGACCTCTCAGCCTGCCTTCCACGACCCAGCGGGCTCCTGGCTTTTGAATTTGGTCCTTTTTCTGTCCTTCCCATTTCTTGACCTAACACTGCAGGACTCACTTTTTGGTGGACCACAATGACACTTTCTAGCAATGCCCATGAGAGGAAAGAAGCGCACAGCTCTATTATTTAAATTACACGGAATGGGCCATTGCAGGGATGTGGATGACAGGGCCAGGACGTTGCATAGCAGGCGCTTAGCACGATGCGCTGCAGCAACCAGCATTCTATACCTTGCATGGCTCTCGAAAGCAATTGCTGCAGAACGCGGTGGCTTACGCCTGTCATCCCAGCACTTGGGAGGCTGAGGCAGGAGGATCGCATGGTCAAAGCCAGCCTCAGCAAAAGCGAGGCCCTGAGCAACTCAGTGAGACCCTGTCTCTAAATAAAATGCAAAGTAGGGCAGGGGATGGGTCTCAGTGGTCGAGTGTCCCTGAGTTCAATCCTGGGTACCCCCCAAAGAAGCAATTGCTAACCCAAGTGCTCTGTTATTTATTTCTCTTATTTTTTTTTCTCATTCCAGCTTGGTACTGTGGGTGCAGTGGCAGCTGATGGTAGAGGTTCCTGTGTTTCGGGGCCTCTGATGATCTCTGCAGAGGCCAGGCCCCGCGTGAGGATAGAGCTTTAGTTAATTGACAATAGAGAGGCCGCGGCCTCCACACTGTTTAATTTATGAATTTCTCCTCGAGCCAAGGGCTGTTTAGGAATGATGTACCTGCCAGGCTCTCGCCACCAGTCTGCTCAAGTGCCCAGGAGGGGCATCTGTGGCAAATGAAGGGAGTGGTCTCTAAATGCAGGAGTTTGACCAAAGGGTGTGTCTCACAACGCAGGCCATTTTTCTTTTCTCCTAGTTCTTTTTTTTTTTTTTTTTTTTTTTTTTGTACGGAGGATAGAACTCAGGGGCCCTCCACCACTGGCCCACATCCCCAGCCCTTTTGTGTATCTTATTAGAGACAGGGTCTCACTGAGTTGCTAAGTGCCTCTCCATGGCTGAAGCTGGCTTTGAACTCACGGGCCTCCGGCCTCAGTGTTGCTGCCTGAAGCGGAAACCGCCTTGGAGCAACGAACACCGCAGGAAAATTCGGAGGCAGGATGAAAATGAAAAAAGGTCTTTTATTCTTCTTCTCTCTCCGGCTCCAGCAATCACTCCAAACGCTCTAACTCCAACCACCACCTTCTTCTTCTTCCCACACACACTAAATAAACTCACCCAGTTTATATACATATCGCTTTAACAAGGACACGTGCTTACAGCTCGAGCTTACAGGTGCGTCACGCAGTGTTCACGGGCATACAAAGATTCTTTGGATAATGTATTACTATCAGGTGGAAACTAGAACATCTTTTATGGCTCTCAGCTAACCGCAATCTTTAGCTATCTCCTTGATTATAGGCTCCTTCATTTCCCCCTTTTAGTTTTAAAAGAGGGGATGTTCTAGGGACGTCCATGTGCAACCGACATTCTTACCCGTCATGAGAGTCTAGGCTGTCCTGACTCCTGGCTTAGGTTGACATGCCGGCCACATTAGACTGTCCCGTGCGACTGTGCCGTGTCTTAGGTTGTCCCCTTCTGGGGATCTTACCCGTCATAGGCTAACCAGCCATCCAATAGAGCCCTTCAGGATCAACTGTGTGTTGACTAACAGCCGTCCAATTTTTAGGAGATGCTGCGGCTTTAAGGCGGCAAGCCTACTGCTGATGAGCCAAGTTTCCATAGCGTATCAAGTTCTTTAAGCCAATCAGCTGCCCTTAGTTTCATCAAGTAAACGCACTGAGTTCTCTTAGACAAATACCTGCAAGGCATTGTCCCGTAATGTCCCAAAATAATGGAAAATCAAAATGTCCATAAGTTATAACACATAGATTCAGGAGACCCCATGCATGCAGAGCAGAGGCCACACTGCTGGTTAGGTTGTTTGATGCTTGAGCAGCAAGGATGCTTGCAGCAACCGCGGTCCCTGCAGTTGTAGCATCAGCCGTCTTTTTTATGTCTAGACATTTCCACCAGCAAATCTTTAGGGCCCGCTACCTAAAAACTCAAGCATCCATTATTAAGGGAAAGGCAGTGCTATTCCAGCACTGAGATCAAAAGGTGAGCTGTCCAACTAAAAAAAGAATTATTAGAGTAGAAAATAAAAGTTGATCTCTGCTCACACACATTGCTGCTTAAGCTCCCACAAACATAAGCTGGCAAAATATCACATTCAGAAATAATCAAAGAGAAACTGAGGGTGTTTACTGCATTAAAGATAAAGAAAAGCTAAAGGCACTTTGGAAAAATAATTTTTTTTTTTTTAGCTGGAATCCTCAAGTCTCTATATACACAGCAATCCTATACCTGTTGAAATAATTCAAATTAATCAGCTATTAAACAAATGAAGTTAATAACAAATAAACGATCCTCTGTCGGAACACCAAAATATCAGGTTATACAACATTAAACATATTCACAGCTGAAGAGAAGTCCCGGAGACAACTATAAATCAAAATTGATTATCATTATAATTGATTATCTAATTAAATATTCTGAACTTATATGAATATCTATTTATCTATCTATCTATTGATTATCTAATTAGAATATTCTAAGCTTTAAATGAATTAACATTATTTGGATCTATATCTACCTATTTTGTTTTTAAGCGCTTAATTATTTGTGACGTCACACTAGACAGATGCACATGTAAACATATATTTGTGACATCACATTAACATGAAATTTAGACAAATGCACAGACATAAAGACATTTATAAAAGAAAAAAATACAATTGTGTATACACTGAAGAGAGATCTTTTTGTCCCGGCCAGGAAGATGAAATTTAAGTTGTAAATTTAATGGAGGACTCTTAAGGGAATCACTCCATACCTTCATTTTGGTCCTCTTGATTTTGTACTTGTTTATTTAATCTAGACTCCTCAATAACTTCGTCTTGATCCTTTTGACTTTGTACCTGCTTTATCAATCTAGATGGTATCCATATTGGAGAGGATTCATGTTTTGGAAAAACACAAACAGATCCTCTCCCCAAATTAATACTGGGTCTGGACCCTTCCATGTTACCTGAGAGAACATCCTTCCAGTAAACCAAAGGTTTATGTTGTTGGTGTGGGTTCCAGTGTCTATCTCCAGCCGAATGTCCATTAGAATCAAAAGTTAAGAAATTTAGGGTAAACAGGGCAACTGCCAATCTGTCCTTAGGATTTTTCCAGTTTCCATCTTTTTGCTTTAGTAACATATTTTTAAGTGTCCGATTTATTCTTTCAATTATTCCTTGTCCCTGAGGATTATAAGCGATACCTGTTTTGTGGATAATATTGAACTTTGTACAAAATTGTTTGAAGGATGTGGATGTATATGCAGGGCCATTATCTGTTTTAAGCATTTTGGGGATGCCCAATGCAGCAAAAGCTTGCAGACAATGAGATATAGTATCTTTAACTTTTTCTCTGGAATGTAAAGAAGCAAAAATCATGCCTGAGCATGTATCTATGGTGACATGAATAAATCGTAATTTTCCAAAACTTGGCTCATGTGTGACATCCATCTGCCACAAATGATTGGGCATCAAACCTCGTGGGTTAACCCCATAATGTGGATTGGGCAAAAAGTGTTACACAAGATGGACATTCTTTTACAATTCTACGAGCTTGTTCTTTTGTGATTTTAAATTTTTGTCTTAAGGTAGTGCTGCTAACGTGGAACTGGGAATGAAATAAAGTAGCTGGTTGTACTGTAGTAAATATAAATATTGTTTTAGTGAGGGCATCAGCTTTTTGATTACCTTCATGGAGAGGACCAGGCAGATTAGTGTGAGCTCTTATGTGACCTATAAATAAAGATTCTTTTTCGTTGCCGTAGGAGATTTTGATTTGAGAAAACAATTTTTAAAAGCTGGAGTATGTGGTACTATTGGACCTGCTAGCTCCAATTTAGGGACAGCATGTACAATATAATGGCTGTCTGAAAAAATATTCATAGGCTGTTCTTTAAAATTTTCCAGAGCTATTATTATAGCTTCGAGTTCCACTAATTGAGATGATTTTTTTTTTTTTTTTTTTTTTTTTTTTTTTGTGGTACTGGGGATTGAACTCAGGGGCACTCGACCACTGGGTCACATCCCCAGACCTTTTTTGTATTTTTTATTTTAGAGACAGGGTCTCACTGAGTTGCTAAGTGCCTTGCCATTGCTGATGGCTGGCTTTGAACTCGCGATCCTCCTGCCTCAGCCTCCCAAAGTGCTGGGATTACAGGCGTGCGCCACCGCGCCCGGCTAGAGATGATTTTTGATTAGTGATATGAATCATTTTTTTCATTTTGAGTGACTACTGCAGAAGTACCATTAGAGGATCCATTTGTAATTACATTAAATGCTTTAGGAATGGGTTGAGTTTTTATTACCTGAGGGAATATGATAGGATGATTGATACAAGAAGATAATACAGGAGACTTAGAAAGATGGTTATCAAAATTTGCAGAAGTAGAGCATCTAGCTATAGCCCAATCATTATCATTGAAGCACAAATATTCAACCTGTGATGATGAATAAGGAGTAATAATAGTAGCAGGATGAATTCCAAATATTTTAGTAGAGGATTTAAGTCCTTGAAGAATAAGTTTAGCCACCATGGAGATATAAGACTCAATTGTACTTTTAGGAGAGACAGGCAAATGTATCCATAATATAGGTCCCTGTTGCCAAAATACTCCTGTTGGTGTATATTGTGAAGGAATAATAATCAATATTAGTGGTTGTGCAAAATCAAATCTATCGCAATGGGATCTTTCAATGGCCTGTTCTACTAATTTTAGAGCTCTCCTGGCCTCAGGAGTTAATGTTCGCGGTGAGGATGGATCAGGGTTCCCACGAAGGATGTCAAATAAAGGTTTTAATTGTCCAGTAGTGAGGCTTAGTGTAGGGCGAAGCCAATTAATGTCTCCCAATAATTTTTGGAAATCATTGAGGGTGGTCAAATGTTCTTTACTTATTAGAATTTTTTGGGGTTTAACAAAAGTATCCATGATTTTAAAGCCTAAATATAGTATAGGTGATCTGCTTTGAACTTTTTCTTCTGCTATATATAATCCATATTTTTAAAAAATTTTTTGTTATTTCACTAAATATATTAAATAAGATTTTTTGATTAGGGTGAGCTAATAAAATATCGTCCATGTAGTGTAGACACATGAGGTCTTGATATTTGTTTTTAATGGGCTGTATAGCTCTGTCCACATATAGTTGGCACATTGTAGGGCTATTTGCCATTCCCTGTGGCAAAACTTTCCATTGATATCTTTTATCAGGGCCATTATTATTGATAGAAGGAATTGAAAAAGCAAATCTGGGGGCATCCAGAGGATGTAGGGGAATGGAAAAGAAACAGTCCTTTATATCAAGTGTTATAAGGTAATAGTTTTTTGGAATAGCTACAGGATTAGGAAGTCCAGGTTGGGTAGGTCCATAATTTGCATTGTTTTATTAATTTGTCTTAGGTCTTGTAATAGTCTCCATTTTCCCGATTTTTTCTTAATTACAAATATGGGAGAATTCCAGGGAGAGGTGGAAGGCTCTATGTGTCCTGTTTCTAATTGTTCTTTAATTAATTGATGGGCCGCTTGCAATTTTTCTTTGGATAGGGGCCGCTGAGGGACACAAACTGGCTTATTAGAGAGCCATGGTATTTTTAAAATTGTTTTCTCAGTGGCCCCTAGAAAAAAATGTCCTTTGCCTTTTTTATTATGATTAGGATTTTTATTCTTAACACCTGCAGGCTTGGTTGCTAGGTGTAGCCCCATTTGATGTAAGATATCTCTTCCCCATAGGGTAATTGGAAGCTTTTTAAAACATAAGGTTGGAATGTTCCTGTATGGCCTTCATTGTCTTGCCAATTTAAGATTACAGCACTTTGTGCTGGGGTATTACTATATCCCAAGCCTCTTAAACTGGTTGAGGCTTTCTGCAGAGGCCAGTGCTTAAGCCATTGTTGTAGATTTATGATGGAAGAGTCAGCTCCTGTATCAATCAGCCCCTCCATCTCTATACCTTGAATTTTTAATTTGCACATCGGCCTCCGTGAACAATCCTGAACCCAGAAAGCCATAGGTCCTGAACCAGTGGAACCGAATGCTCTGCTATTTCTATTTTGTGGCATGCTTTTAAAAGAACTATGGAGACTGGGAATGAGGAGCAGCTGTGCGATTCTGTCTCCTTGATTTATGGAGATGATGCCCCTGTGTGTACTTAGCATTATTTTAATCTCTCCATTATAATCTGAATCAATAACCCCTGGTATAACATTAAAGCCTAATAAACTCTTGGAACTACGCCCAAGGATTAGTCCCACAGTTCCTGAAGGGAGAGGTCCCTGATTCCCGTAGGAATCAGCTGAACCCCCATTTCAGGTGTCAGGACCATCCGGGCAGTAGAACAGAGATCTAATCCTGCACTTCCTCTTGTCCCTCTGATAAGGGAGTTAATGGGTAGGATGGATTGTGACAAGGAATCATTTGGATCTGAGGGCATTCCTCCTCTAGTGCGCATTCCTCCTCTAGTGCCTCGTACATTTGTGGGCCCGGGGCATTGGGCCCCGTGCCCCGTTTTTTGAAATCCCTGATAAATCATTTCCATATATATCATATCTGGAATGGCATTGATTGGCCCAATGTATACCCTTTTTGCACCTGGGGGCATCGGCCTGGAGCACGGTATGAATTTGATCTTATTACCCTTGGGGGATATTGCTTAGCATATCTTGGTTGATTATAATACTTTTGTCTGGAATATCCTGTTCTAGGTTGAAACCTTTGGGAATTTTGAGGGGAGGAATTTTTCATCACTGCAGCAATTACGTTGCCTGTGATAACAGCCTTGTTAATGTCTTTGCACAGTCTGATATAAATTGATAAGTCTTTTTTACTTCTCCACGGCCTTATTGCATCCTGGCAATATTTATTAGCATTCTCGTACGCTAATTGGATAACTAGAGGCATAGCTTGTTCGACTTCGCCAAAAACTCTAGATGTTGTTTTTTTAAGAGTCTATCTACAAAATCAGCGTAAGGTTCATTAGGCCCTTGTATAACTTTTGATAGGCTGCCTTGCAGATCCCCTGTGCCTGATATTGTCTTCCAGGCTTTCACAGCTGCAGTGTGTATCTGGGCATACACACCTGGATCGTATTGTAGCTGATTTTGTAGTTCGGCGAACTGACCCTCCCCTGTGAGCATATCTATATTGCGTTGAGGGAAACCTGCTGCAGCATTTCTCTTTGCTATTTCTGAACAAAGTTCCTGGAATTGAGTTTTCCAGATTAGGTATTGTCCCCCACTTAGTACCGCTCTGCATAGACTTTTCCAATCTGAGGGGGCTAAGGTTAGGGTGTTAAGTGACTCTATCATACTTAATGTGAACGGAGCTTGAGGCCCATAGGTCATTACCGCCTCTTTAAAATTCTTTATTGTTTTAAAGTCTAGGGACTCGTGATATCTTTGTCCCTGTTTCATTTTGAAATACCGGCAGTTCTAGGTGCTCCTGCGGTCTATGTTGTTCGAGAGCGTATAGCGCTCAGAAAGGCCGCAATTTCTACCTCAAGGGCACGTACATTCTGATCAATACTCCTTATTGTTTCTGTTAGGTATTCTATCCATGAAGGAGCAGAGGGCACTAGTGGTTCCTCTATTTGATGGTCTTTCCTCTTTTTTAATTTCTTTTTGTTCTTTTTATTGGAGACTGTGCTCCTGAATCGCTTTTTGATTCCTCCTCACTACTAGCTTCATAATTCCTAACTGGCTTAGTGGAGGAGACCGTACTGTCATGGTTTGGCTCCTTGTTACTATTATCACTTTCACTAGTATCCTGAGTTTCAGCTTCTAAGGAGAGTACATACTTCCCTCAGCTAATTTTATTAAGCTTTCTGATGGTTTTTGCAGTTTTTACTTTTGAATTTACATTACTGCTCTCCTTGCTGGTCTCCACTGAGTCAGAGGATATGCTTTCTTGTTCCACTTTTCTCACTATCCTCTGAGTTCTTGCTATCAAAAATTTCATTCGTGGCTTTTATAAACCAACTTTTTGTTATATTCGCTCCCATATTTTTAATTTTCTTTTTTCTTACCTTGCCGCCGAATTCCCCGTACGGGCCACCACTTGTTGCTGCCTGAAGCGGAAACCGCCTTGGAGCAACGAACGCCGTAGGAAAATTCGGAGGCAGGATGAAAATGAAAAAAGGTCTTTTATTCTTCTTCTCTCTCCGGCTCCAGCAATCACTCCAAACGCTCTAAACACCAACCACCACCTTCTTCTTTTCCCCCACACACTCTAATCAACCTCACCCAGTTATATACATATAGCTTTAACAAGGACACGTGCTTACAGCTCGAGCTTACAGGTGCGTCACGCAGTGTTCACGGGCATACAAAGATTCTTTGGGATAATGTATTACTATCAGGTGGAAACTAGAACATCTTTTATGGCTCTCAGCTAACCGCAATCTTTAGCTATCTCCTTGATTATAGGCTCCTTCACCTCAGCCTCCCAAGTGCTGGGATGACAGGTGAGCACCACCGTGCCAAATGACCTGGATGAATTATTATGCATAGTGTCAGTGTGACCCAACATCACACTGCAGTGCATATACATGTATGATTCTTGTGTATCAAATAAGTGAAAAAAATAAACCTCCAAAACATGAAATCATCTGGCACTGCATTGGAATCGTTATTTGGCTTTTTTAATGACAAGTGATTCTGGCTCAAGTGGTGGCTGTAGATTGTCGAATTTCCCTCGATTTTGTTCTGTTCATTCTGTTTATATTAGTAATGATCATTTTTGTTGGCT